>SJYA01023289.1:0-10476 GCA_006410615.1 Neotragus moschatus
GGAGGCCTGGCATGCTGTGATTCATGGGGTCACAAAGAGTCAGACACGACTGAGCGACTGAACTGAACTAAGTATGTATTACATTTATTTGACAAGTTGAGAGTTTGGAAAAATATTTTAAACAAAAAATTGGGGTCAAAAAAAAGTCAGACATGACTTTGCAACTGAACAACAACAAATGAAAAGAACAAGTGAGCAGTTGTACACTGGTGAGGATATTCATGGGGATTTGAAAAAATATTGGTAAGTAAGTTCTGGTTAAAAGAGTGGGATTGTGTAGCAGAGAAGCAAGGTTGAAGATGGAAAATGCAGAATAAAGAGAGCCTTAAAATCAATCTAAAGATTCTAGTTATTATACCTTAAGAAATGGGAGGGACCTCATGAAACATTTTTAGAAAGGAATTGACATAATTCATTTTTCTGGGCTCTAAAATCACTGCAGATGCTGATTGCAGCCATGAAATTAAAAGATGCATACTCCTTGGAAGGAAAGTTATGACCAACCTAGATAGTATATTCAAAAGCAGGAACATTACTTTGTCAACTAAGGTCCATCTAGTCAAGGCTATGGTTTTTCCAGTGGTCATGTATGGATGTTGAGAGTTGGACTATAAAGAAAGCTGAGCGCCAAAGAATTGATGCTTTTGAACTGTGGTGTTGGAGAAGACTCTTGAGAGTCCCTTGGACTGCAAGGAGATCCAACCAGTCCATCCTAAAGGAGATCAGTCCTGGGTGTTCATTGGAAGGACTGATTTTGAAGCTGAAACTCCAATACTTTGGCTACCTGATGTGAAGAGCTGATTCACTTGAAAAGACCCTGATGCTGGGAAAGATTGAGGGCAGGAGGAGAAGGGGATGACAGAGGATGAGATGGTTGGATGGCATCACCAACTCAATGGACATGGGTTTGGGTAAACTCCGGCAGTTGGTGATGGATGGGGAGGCCTGGTGTGCTGCAGTTCATGGGGTCACAAAGAGTCATACAGGACTGAGCAGCTGAACTGAACTGATTCACCAAATGTTTATTGAGCACTTATGCTGTCTGGGGAGGCCTTACAAATAGCAGTGAAAAGAAGAACACCGAAAAGCAAAGGAGAAAAGGAAAGATATAAGCATCTGCATGCAGAGTTCAAAAGAATAGCAAGAAGAAATAAGAAAGACTTCTTCAGCAATCAATGTAAAGAAATAGAGGAAAAGAACAGAATGGGAAAGAATACCCAGAGATCCAACCAGTCCATTCTAAAGGAGATCAGTCCTGGGATTTCTTTGGAAGGAATGATGCTAAAGCTGAAACTCCAGTACTTTGGCCACCTCGTGCGAAGAGTTGACTCACTGGAAAGGACTCTGATGCTCGGAGGGATTGGGGGCAGGAGGATAAGGGGATGGCAGAGGATGAGATGGTTGGATGGCATCACTGACTTGATGGATGCAAGTCTAAGTGAACTCTGGGAGTTGGTGATGGACAGGGAGGCCTGGCATTCTGCGATTCATGGGGTTTCAAAGAGTCGGACACAACTGAGCAACTGAACTGAAGTGAAGTACCAGATACTCTTCTCCAGTGACTTTTTCTCTTTTTCAAAAGAAAACTAATCATGATGATATGTCATGGTATACACAGTTTGCCAATTGAAAGCATAAGTGAATTTCTTCTAGCTCTGTTTTCTATGTGATTAGTTGACATACACTACTAAACTGTGCCATCAGTTCAAATATCATTCTTATTTCTGTGAAGAAATTCAAGGAAAAGAAAAGGACATTTCTTATCCTTAAGGAGTCTACAATCTAATATAGCTGTAGTATTAGAGAATTGAAAGAGCATAGTCAAAGAAACATATTTGTTTGAAGCGTAAAAATGCTACCTTGTCTACAGTCATACTAAGTTGATGTAGTTGGGATATTCCTGGAAAATTAAAAAGTCTCCTTAAAAATAAGGTCCCACCACAATGGACCTCAGGACTCTTTCAGATCAGTGGTTCTCACCAGAGTGATTTTGTTCTCTGTGTCCCTGCTCCAGGGACACATGCAGTATCTGGGGACAGTTTGGGCTGCCCCAGTGAGGGAAGGAATGGTGCTCCTGTCATCTCTTACGTAGAGACCAATGATGCTACAACACAAGACAAAGGGTCCAAAATGTCAATAGTGCCGAGACTGAGAAACCGTTTTACTTCCAGACTCAAGAAGCTCAAGTATAATAAAAGTAGCTATTTCTCACTTTATAAAATCTAGACCTCTGTCAAGACAGTAACAATGTTATGTTTGATGTATTTTCAAACATATGTTTTTTTATATGTCAAAAAAAACCATGATTTGACATGGATGCTTATATCTAAATGAAACTCACTTACTCAGAATAAACATTGAATTATAACTGAAAAATCTAAATTTCATTTTGGCTATCCAGAGGGTAATTATGAAATCACATGATGACTGGCTGCCTCAGAAGCTTGTAAGGTTCACTTTTGTGCTCTTTTAAGAAAGGAAACAGGATGAAACATGTCATGAAAACCAACTTCAAAAGCCCTGTGGTTTCATTACAAATTCTAAGATCTAGTGAACTGTATAACCAGTTATTAAGCTACAGACCTTGCTGCAAACATCCAATTCATAGTCCTTTTCTCCCTAATGAAATTATAGTCTTTAAACAAATGTAGAAAGTAATGAAAACAATGGAACTTCATAGCCAACAGCAAGAGTTACTCAGGAAAGCCCAGCTCAGTTCAGCCTGAATTAACGTGTTTTCTGAGTCCCAGCTGCTTTCTCAGGATTGTCCTAGGAAATCACAAGAGGCTGAAAAGCTGAGTGGTAAAATAGGCACACGCCTGCGGGGAACCATAGAAGATCTCAGACAAATTTAGGATGAGACAGTATTGGCATAAATCCAGGTCTTCCAGACAAGAATTCTACTGGAGTGGGTTGTCATTCCCTTCTCTAGGGGATCTTTCCAACCCAGGGACTGAACTCAGCTCTTCTATGCTGCAGGCAGATTCTTTACCATCTGAGCTGCTAATGGTAATGAAACTGCTTGCCAGTGTAGGAGACATACGAGATGTGATTTTAATCCCTGGTTCGAGAAGGAGGAAAGAGGAGGGAGGAAATAGCAACCCACTCGTCTTCATGCCTGGAAAATCCCATGGACAGGTGGGCTATTGTCCATAGGGTCTCAAAGAGTCAGACATGGTTGAAGCAACTTAGCACACGCATACATAGCCTCAGAGAGCAGACCTCAGAAATGCCACCCCTGACACTGAAAATCATCCAAGACCTTCCTTCACTCAACAAGAAAACACTCAGTGCTGACAATGAGCCAGAAATTTTTGAGGTGCTGTGATGCAGATGTTCCCGCTGGACTAAGAAAAGACAGAGGAACCAGAGATCAAATTGCCAACATCATTGAAAAAGCAAGAGAGTTTCAGAAAAATATCTATTTCTGCTTTATTGACTATGCCAAAGCCTTTGACTGTGTGGATCACAACACTGTGGAAAATTCTTAAAGAGATGGGAATAACAGACCACCTTATCTGACTCCTGAGAAATCTGTATGCAGGTCAGGAAGCAACAGTTAGAACAGGACATGGAACAACAGACTGGTTCCAAATCAGGAAAGGAGTATGTCAAGGCTGTATATTGTCACCCTGCTTATTTAACTTATGTGCAGAGTATGTCATGAGAAATGCTGGACTGGAAGAAGCACAAGCTGGAATCAAGATTGCCGCTGGAAATACCAATAACCTCAGATATGCAGATAACACCACGCTTATGGCAGAAAGCAAAGAACTAAAGAGCCTCTTGATGAAAGTGAAAGAGGACAGGGAAAAGGTTGGCTTAAAATTCAGCATTCAGAAACTAAGACCATGGCATCCAGTTCCATCACTTCATGGCAAATAGATGGGGAAACAGTGGAAACAGCAGCAGACTTTATTTTGGGGGGCTCCAAAATCACTGCAGATGGTGATTTCAGCCATGAAATTAAAGGACACTTGCTCCTTGNATGGGGTCTGAAATAGTCAGACATGACCGACTGACTGAACTGAACTATGTTACATTTGTAACTATGAATGCTGTGCCAGCCAGGAGAGAAGAAACGTGTCTGCATTTCCTATGGCTCCTCACATTTTCTTTCAGCCTCTTAGCTCATGCCTTGCCCATTTGGGGTTCAGCAAATAGCGCACACAGTGAGAAACAATGAAACAATTGGTGTCAGAAGCTGTATCAGCGATACAATATGTAACTCAAAATTTCCAGGAAATATTTCTGTATTTTTTACAGACTATTAAGTCATACTTTTATATAGTACCCAATTCAGCTCATTTATGTTCTTTTTAGATTTCTACCATTTAGTTTAACATTTCTGAATGGACCTTTGATAAAGTCTCCTACTAAAGCCAGTTATTAAATAAGGAAAAGTTTGATAAAATTTAAAGAAAAATTTGTTTTCTCCTTTCTTGCTCTTTCTCTCCTAAAACATGTGGGCTCTTCATCAGGGGAATACATCATTTTTCACTTGGTTAAGACTTTCAACTGTAATTAGTATGATCCTTTCAACAGGTTTCATTATACCTTCAAGGAATTTTAAAAGCATCCAAAAAACTATGCATTCTCATCTCCATTTGTTATAGACATTGTGTAATGTCTTTGCTAACTAATTTTTTAAAAAGCAGACTATTCAAGCACTTCCAATTTTTTAAAGAACTCTTAAATGGTGAGTGAAATAAAGTATGTGCATTTTTTTTTATCAGTATTTCACATATGTGAAAGATCTATAATTCACAGATGTCACAGTTTTAAGTGAGTTATATGCAGGTGCATTCTATGATTAAAATAATGCAGAAAGCTCTAAGAATTGTGAAAAGATTTATTTTTGTTCTCTACACTTTAACTCTGTTTCAGTTCATTTTCAACTGTTTTTTCCTAGAGTTATTTACTTATTGATTGCAAAGATTGTTTTGTTGGAAGGATGAACTGTATGAGAAAGAGATTTCATGTCCTGTACAAGAATTTGGCACAGTTGTTTTCTCTTCTGCACTACTAACAGAATATAGCATTGGATCAGAACTTGCTTTCTAGTGGAACTAAAATTGTAAGATTAGAATTATAGTCATCAAACCAGTGATACAGAACTATCCCATTTCATTCATTTATTGTTGTTGTTGTTTTAAAATAAAAGATTACCACTCAACCACTCTTCACACCCTTTGGTGATTTATGGAGCTTCAATCTTGATTTGGTATTAATGATTTTCAAATGTATTCAGTTATACTTTTGATGGTCAACTCATATTCTTTTTAATACCTCATTGATTAGAACTCTTTATCATCCTTTCATCCTGTATCATTCTGTTCTCTGAATTTTCTGTTTAAGACCTAAGCTTTTAATTTGCTGATTTCAATATTGCACATTGTGCCCTTAAGAAAACAGCTGACAAAGCAGATGGAAGGACATTGGACATCTATGAGGACAGATCTATGCAGTAGAATGCTTAGAATAACCACAAGCAACTAATTAGATCCCCTGAGGGGAATGTAATACCCTTGAAATACTTTTGCATTCTTGTGGTTTAAAAATGTTTAGAACAGAACTCTGACCCTTGTTAAAGCTAACTTTGCATATGTATCCCCTACCTTTGAGAGTATATTTTACAGAAATGAGAACTGAATAGATAGTTCAGGTTGAGCAGGATTTAATATCACAGTTAAGGGTGAACTTTTAATTTACCTCAGTTTATCCTCATTTAATCAATTTCATGTCTATTTCACAGCCTAAAAAATTAACCTTTTGAAATCCAAATGCATCATTTTATAAAGCCTGTTAAATCATGTTGATTACTAAGGTCTGCAGGACCTTAAAATGTGTTTACCATGATTGCTTGTATCTTAAAACAAATTGTAGCATAAATATTTTTCTATTCTATTGTTATATATACATTTAAACTTTATCCTCTATATCATTGTGTGGAAATGAAAAGAGAACGCAGTGAAGGACTAGATGTGGGGCAAAATATGTTCCTTAATGAATCTTTAATGCCAATAGGAAGAAAACTGGATCTGACCTATAAATCACTGTCTATTCTTCCCTGGTTTAGTAGTCAAATAAGTTGTTTTGTTTTCTTTATGATGGAGCAAACTGGGGAAGGAGGTCATGAGTTTTTCTATTATTGAATCTTTATGCACAAATAAAGACTATCAGGAGTAAATAATTAATTACTCCCCTGCCAAAAAGAAAGAAAGAAAGAAAAAAGAAAAACTTTCAAATTTCTCAGAGCTGATTCAAAGTAGATACTTGGATAGCCAGATTTGGGTTGAAAAAAGAATCTACAAGAATAAATCACAAATGAAGACAGCTTAGAATGACTTTAAGTTTAGGAAAATGAAAAGTATAAACATAACAAGAACTGTTGAGGCAGTTTTAAAGGCATATTTCTGACTTCCATGTGCAAACTTGAAGATAATGTTTCCATATACCATTGCTTCCTTTTACTCCACTAACATTCAGCATTTGTCTTTAGAGTTGGGCATTATAGAAAAATATAAAAAGTAAATGATTGTGTTCTATTAATTAATTTTTAAGTAACAATTTAACATATTAAATATTGAATTAATATAATATCACAAATCTAAACTAAATGAGATATAAAGATGGAGAAAGTCCAGGTATTAGCACCAATCTGATCCAGGTGATGAGAATACAAAATTTATTATTCTTCCCGAAAGAGAGGTGATTCATTCTATCTTTTGGCCTTCCTTTTTCTTTTTTTTTCTAATCTAAGTAGCAGTGAAATAAATGCTCTCATATGGCTCCCTTAGACTACTGGATTCCTTAGCAGCTTGTATTATTAAAAATAAAATGGGCTGGAACTGAATGGTTCAGTGATACTGAATGATGAACAAAAAGTCAACTAATATATAAATGTGGTGGTTATACTTTACAGAATGTCCAACTACACACAAATGCATTAATCTTGAGAAAAGTTTAACTATGTTTCCATATACAGGAAAGACTAAAGCTCTAAGAGCTTATTTTCAGGGTGGTACTAATAATTGCAAGAATATAAATGGATAAAAAGCACTTACCCTGGTATTTGACAGATGCCTCCTCCAGGGACTCCTAGACACTCAAGGGCAAGTCTAGGTCAGTCTCTTGTGGGATCACTGCTCCTTTCTCCTGGGTCCTGGTGAGCACAAGATTCTGTTGTGCTCTCCAAGAGTCTCCAGTGCTGTGTAAGTTCTGGAAGCTCTAAGGTGGGGTTAATGATGACCTGCTCCAGGAGGGCTTATACCATATTCAGGTCTGCTGCCATCAGAGCCCCTGCCCCTGAAGCAGCACGTTGCTGACCCCTACCTGCACAGGAGACTCTCAAACATAGTTCTGTCTCAGTCTCTCAGGGATCTCTAGGTCCTGGGGCACATAAGGTTTGTTTGAGCACTCTGAGCATCTCTGGCAGGTATGGGGTTTGATTCCAAACGTGATTTCACTCCTCCTATCATCTTTCAGTTGCTTCTTTGTCCTTGGACATGGGATATCTCCTCAAAGTCGCTCCCTTGCTACAACCACCACTCCAGCACTGCACAGCTGCCACTCCCACTTCAGTATTTTTGCCTTGAGAACCCCATTAAGACTATGAAAAAGCAAAAAGATAGGACACTGAAAGATGAACTCCCCAGGTCGATAGGTGTCCAACATGCTACTGGAGGTCAGTGGAGAAATAACTCCAGAAAGAATGAAGAGATGGATTCAAAGCAAAAACTACACCAAGTTGTGGATTTAACGGTGGTGGAAGAAAAACCTGATGCTGTAAAGAACAATATTGCATAGGAACCTGGAATGTTAGGTCAATGAATCAAGGTAATTGGAAGAGGTCAAACAGGAAATGGGAAGAGTGAACATCTACATTGTAGGAATCAATGAACTAAAATGGACCGGAATGAGTGAATTTAATGCAGATAATCATTATATCTATTACTTTGGGCAAGAATCCCTTAGAAGAAATGGAGTAGTCATCATAGTCAATAAAACAGTCCAAAATACAATCTCAAAAGTTACAGAAAGATCTCTGTTCATTTCTAAGGCAAACCACTCAATATCACAGTAATCCAAGTTTATACCCAGACTATTATTGCTGAAGAAGCTGAAGTTGAATGGTTCAATGAGGACCTACAGACTTTCTAGAACTAACACCCCATAAAAATTTCCTTTTCATTATAGGGAACTTGAATGCAAAAGTAGGAAGTCAAGAAAACCTTGAATAACACACAAATTTGGCTTTGGAGTGCAGAATGATGCAGGACAAATGCTAACAGTTTTGTCAAGAGAACACAATGGTCATAGCAAACACCCTCTTCCAACAAGGTCATAGCAAACACCCTCTTCCAACAACACAAGAGAAGACTCTACACATGAACAATACCAGCTGGTCAATACCCAAATCAGATTGATTTTATTTTTGCAGCCAAAGATGGAGAAGCTCTATACAGTCAGCAAAAAGAAGACTGGGAGCTGATTATGGCTCAGATCATGAACTCCTTATTGCCAAATTCTGACATAAATTGAAGAAAGTAGGAAAAACCACTAGATCATTCAGGTATGACCTGAATCAAATCCCCTAAAATTATACAGTGGAAGTGACAAATATTTTCAAGGGATTAGATCCAATAGAGAGAGTGCTTTAGCAACAATGGATGAAGGTTCATGACATTGTACAGGAGGCAGGGATCAAGACCATCCCCAAGAAAAAGAAATGCAGAAAGGCAAAATGGTTGTCTGAGGAGGCATTATAAATAGCTGTGAAAAGAAAAGAAGTGAAAGGCAAAGGAGAAAAAAAATACATATATACATATATATATACACACATATACATATATACACACATACATATATATATATATATACCCACCTGAACGCAGAGTTTCGATGAATAGCAAGGAGAGATAAGAAAGCCTTCTTCAATAATCAGTGCAAAAATAGAGGAAAACGATACAATGGGAAAAGCTAGACTTCCCTTCAAGAAAATTAGAGATACCAGGGGAATATTTCATGCAAAGATAGGCACAATAAAGGACAGAAATTGTATGGACCAAATAGAAGCAGAAGATATTAAGAAGAGATGGCAAGAATAAACAGAAAAAACTATACAAAAATGATATTCAGGACCCAGATAATCACAATGGTATGATCACCCATTTTGAGCCAGACATCTTAGAATTCAAAGCCAAGTGAACCTTAGGAAGCTCACTACAAATAAAGCTAGTAGAGGTGATGGAATACCAGTTGAGCTATTTCAAATCCTAAAAGATGATGCTGTGAAAGTGCCACACTCAATATGCCACCAAATTTGGAAAACTCAATAGTGGCTCAAGACTGGAAAATGTCAGTTTTCATTCCAATCCCAGAGAAAGGCAACGCCAAGAATGCTTAAACTACCACACAGTTGCACCTATCTCACATGATAGTAAAATAATGTTCAAAATTATTCAAGCCAGGCTTCAACAGTACGTGAACCTTAAAATTCCAGATGTTCAAGCTGGATTTAGAAAAGGCAAAGGAATCTGAGTAGAGAAGGAAATAGCAACCCACTCCAGTACTCTTGCCTGGAAAATCTCATGGATGGAGGAGACTGGTAGGCTATAGCCCATGGGGTCGCGAAGAGTCGGACACAACTGAGTAACTTCACTTTCTCTTTTCACTTTCANTCCAGATGTTCAAGCTGGATTTAGAAAAGGCAAAGGAATCTGAGTAGAGAAGGAAATAGCAACCCACTCCAGTACTCTTGCCTGGAAAATCTCATGGATGGAGGAGACTGGTAGGCTATAGCCCATGGGGTCGCGAAGAGTCGGACACAACTGAGTAACTTCACTTTCTCTTTTCACTTTCATGCATTGGAGAAGGAAATGGCAACCCACTCCAGTATTCTTTCCTGGAGAATCCCAGGGACAGAGGAGCCTGGTGGGCTGCTGTCTATCAGGTCACATGTAGTCAGACACGAATGAAATGACTTAGCAGCACCAAAGGAACCAGAGATCAAATTGCCAACATCCATTGGATCATTGAAAAAGCAAGACAGTTCCAGAAAAACATCTACTTCTGCTATATTGACTATACCAAAGCCTTTGACTGTGTGGATTACAACAAACTGTGGAAAATTCTTCAAGAGATATGAATACCAGGCCACCTGACCTGCCTCTTGAAAAATCTGTATGCAGATAAGGAAGCAACAGTTAAAACTGGGCATGGAACAACAGACTGATTCCAAATAGGGAAAGGAGTAGGTCAAGGCTATATAATGCCACCCAGCTTATTTAACTTATATGAAGAGTACATCACGAGAAATGCTGGACTGGAGGAAACACAAGCTGAAATCAAGATTGCAGGGAGAAATATCAACAGCCTCAAATGTGCAGGTGACACAATCCTTACGGCAGAAACTGAAGAGGAACTAAAGAGCCTCTTGATGAAAGTGAAAGAGGAGAGTGAAAAGTTGGCTTA
>SJYA01023293.1:0-13923 GCA_006410615.1 Neotragus moschatus
ATTAAAGAAATTTCAGGCTTTAGAAGAAGGCAGGGGAATACTCGGGGGTTTAGGGACCTCTTGAAATCACTTGAAGCCAGGCTGGCTTTTCAAAAATATTTAATATTTATTTATCTATTTGGTTATGTCAAGTCCTAGTTTCCACATGTGGGATCTTCATTGTGCAGCTTGTTGGCTTAGTTGCTCCATGGTAAGTGGGATCTTAGTTCCCCAACCAGGAATTGAACCTTTGTTCTCTGCATTGCAAGGCAGATCTTAACCACTAAACGACCAGGGAAGCACCAGGCATATATATGAAGACCAAGATACACTACCTTCAGACACACAGAAAGGTCACCTTCTCAAGAAGGCCTTCCTCGTCTGCCCCATTTAAGGCTGTGAGTCAATGATACCCCACCTCCTCCTCTTCTGTTTCTCTCATATTACTTATCACCATTTAAGACAGGGTTTGCTTATTTACCAGGTTTGTCTGATTTTTTTAATTACAGTGTCCTAAGTGCCTAGAATGGTGCATGCTCAGTATATATATTTAAAATCTTGTTGCATGGTTTATGGGATCTTAATTCCCTGACCAGAGATTGAACCCAGGCCTTCAGCAGTGAAAGTGGAGTCCTAACAACTGGACTGCCAGGGAATTCCATCAGTAAATATTTCTTGGATGAAAGAACACAGTTTTGCAGCTTGCTTTTCTTCCTTTTTAAAAAGAAGTTGTCCCTGACATCCTCCCATGGTGTACATAACCACACCAGGCACCTCCTCTCTTTTAACATTCCCCCTGCTATCCATGGGCTTCTCAGGTTACACTGGTGGTAAAGAACCTGCTTGCCAAGGCAGAAAGTGTAAGAGCCCCAGCTTTGATCCCTGGGTCAGGGAGATCCCCTGGAGGAGGGAATGGCAACCTCTCCAATATTCTTTTCTGGAGAATCCCTTGGACAGAGGAGCTTGGCAGACTATAGTCCCTGGGTTCACAAAGAGTTGGACACAACTGAAGTGACTTAATAACACATGCACACTGCCATCCTAGCTTGATCCTAAAGCTACAGAGTGTGCTGTTACTACTTGCAGGTGATTTGAGGGAAATGACATGCTCTGGGATCTTTGAGCTTTAGGATGGAGAAGCATGGGCCCCTGACATGGCCTCTTCTATGAGAAGGAAGGCCATCTGATGTGCTGACGCCCTAGCACAGGCCTATCCTTTCAGGTCTTATGCAAGTCATTATATGATAGCCCCTGGTGCCTTAAACACTAAAGAATCTGCCTTCAGCGCAGGAGACCTGGGTTTGATCCTTGGGTTGGGAAAATCCCCTGGAGGAAGGTATGGAAACCCACTCCAATATTCTTGCCTGGAGAATCCCCATGGACAAAGGAGCCTGGTGGGCTATAGTCTACGGGGTTGAAAAGAGTCAGACACAACTAAGTGACTAAGCACAATCTGTTGAAGGAGTTGTACAGGTCTCATGAGTCAGAAGCTGGCAGGTAAGTGCTGAAAAGCAACCGTGCTATGGAACCTAAGACCCTGGAGAGCCTCACAAGGCACTGGCAGTGAAACCACATCCTGGGAAAAGCAGGAGGCTCCAGCTCGTGCTTCGCCTTTGCTGCTTGCTGATAGGAAATGAACAAGTGCCTGCCAGATGCCACTGCTGTGTGATGAAACGGAGGTGCAGACCAGGTCCATTTCCTTTGCTGTGCTGTTTGCAGCACTCCAAACCCACCCGCCTGGATGCTGTCTGTCTCTGGCTGATGGCTTGTGATTGGCTCCCATCACATTTCTATGGGGGAGCAGAGCTTCTTGTTAAAACCACCTGGGTTCCAGGGAGTAGAGAATTAAAACATCTAAGAGGAAAGAATACAGGGATTGTGTCTTGGGGAAAAATGGGATGGTTTTGAATAAGTCTTCATGTTTGGAAAGGGTGTTAAGAAGGAAAAAGGCATCTGTGCAAATTACTTTGGTCACCTCCTTTAAGAAGATCACCTTGATGGTTAATCTAGTGATTAAGAATCTGCCTATGACACAGGTTCCATCCCTGGTCCAGGAATATTCCATATACTGCAGNGTTTGGAAAGGGTGTTAAGAAGGAAAAAGGCATCTGTGCAAATTACTTTGGTCACCTCCTTTAAGAAGATCACCTTGATGGTTAATCTAGTGATTAAGAATCTGCCTATGACACAGGTTCCATCCCTGGTCCAGGAATATTCCATATACTGCAGGGCAACGAAGCCCGTGTACCACAACCTCTGAGCCTATGCTCTAGAGCCTGCAGGCCGCAGCGTCTGAAGCCCACGCATCCTAGAGCCAGTGCTGCACAGCCAGAGAAGCCCCTGCACTGAGAAACCCACACACCACAACCAGAGAGTGGCCCCCACTTGCCACAGCCAGAGAAAGCTCATGTGCGGCTGCAGAGACCTGGCACAGCCCAGAGTAAATACAGAAATAATAAGAAGAAAGAAGATAATAGTAAATCTTAAAGAAAGATTTCAGACCTCTGAAAGATCCTTAGAGTTTCCAAGGAGACAAAAATTTATTATGAAGTAAATGCTTAACCACTGCTTGTTACACTCAACATATTTTAAAATTAATTTTTATTGGGGTCGATTCTTTGTAATCTTACTTTAGTTTCTGCTGTACAGCAAAGTGGATCAGTTATATGTATACATATAATCCCTCTTTTTTAGATTTCTTTTCCTACTTAAGTCACCACAGAGCATTGGATAGAGTTCCCTGAGCTATACAATATGTTCTCATTAATTATCTCTTTTATACATCAGTAGTGTACATGTGTCAATCCTCAACATATTTTTTTTAGACAAAGTGGTTGATGATATTGTGTACATTATTTATATCCCTGTCCTCCCCCCTCTACTTTGGATCTACTTATATTGCCTGTTAAGAAACCTGTGTTTAACATTTCCATCTGTTTCTAGCTTTGGTCCTTCAGTTCTTGCTTTGTTTGTTTTGAGGCTCTGTTGTTAGGCATGTGGATATTAATGAAATGCCTTCCTGCTGAGTTATCACTGTGAGTAGTCTGTCTTCTATCTCTAGAAGTCTAGAGACTTCTTCAGTATTCTTCAGCATTCTAATGTTTAAAATATGCATGCTATGGGTTCTAACCAGTTACTTTTTAAAAATTGCAGCTTTACTTAAGAAAATGACTTTTATTGAGATACAGTTCACATACCATCAAGTCACCCATTTAATATGTATAATTCAATGGTTTTTAGTATATTCACTGGGTTGTGCAACCATGGCCACGACAACTTTCAGAACATTTTCATCATCTCAAAAAAAATCCCACATTAGCAATCACTCCCCATTTCATTCAGACACCACACCCCCATTAGCCTAGGGCAAGCACTAATTTATTTTCTGTCTTTATAGTTTTGCCTCTTCTAGACATTTCATACACATGAAATCATACTATATGTGATTTTTATGACTGGCTTCTCTCACTTGGTATAATGTTGTCAAGGGTCCTAAGTGTTATAGCATGTTTCAGTATTTTATCCAACAATTGTTACTGTTTTTTTAAAAAAATATATACTTTATTTTTTAGGGCACTTTTAGGTTCATAGCAAAATTGAATAGAGAGTGGAAAAAGCTCACATATTTTAGGTTAGCCAACAAGTGTGTTCATTTTTTTTTTTTTTTTGTAAAATCTTATGGAAAAACTCAAACAAACTTTTTAGCCAGTCCAATACTTCTCTCACCCCATAGCTTTTTAGTCCCATCTTGTATTCAATTAATTTTTTTTTTCAAACAGTATATTTGCCTTAGAATTCTGACTACCAGTCCTTGTTCCCAGTGAAATGTTAGGAATATTTCTTCATCAATTCCTTTCTTTCTTGTAATACTTGACAGCATTCAGGTAGTGATAGATGACCATGTGTGGCTAATTGAATGACTTATTTATAGTGGCAAAATTAAACTCTTTATTATGGTATTATGTATTAAAAGTTTTAAAGTAATATAAATCACTATTATTAGGGGTATATAATGAACAAAAGCCTCTGTTTTAAGTATATGTTTTATATAAAATTTATGTTGATGTTTTAAAAAAACTTGAACAGTGTAGATATATAATTTATGTATTAATAAAAACATATAAAGCACAGGCTTTGTTCATAGTGTATCCTTAACAATACTGATATATTACTGATTTACTGTATATGAATTCTAAATATATATGTTTTTCCACATATCTCATTATACTTATGCTTTTATTTATTTTCCTTGTTTGTACTTCACTAGGCAACTCTTGCCTGGAAAATCCCATGGATAGAGGAGCCTGGTAGGCTGCAGTCCATGGGGCTGCTAAGAGTTGGACACGACTGAGCGAATTCACTTTCACTTTTCACTTTCATGCATTGGAGAAGGAAATGGCAACCCACTCCAGTGTTCTTGCCTGGAGAATCCCAGAGACGGGGGCAGCCTGGTGGGCTTCCGTCTATGGGGTCGCATAGAGTCGGACACGACTGAAACGACTTAGCAGCAGCAGCAGCAGCAGCAGGCATCTCTCACTTTTTCCTTTCTTTTTCCTCTCCTACCTTTTGTCATTTTTAGTATTTAATGTTAACCTAATTTTTCATTGCAGAATACATTTCTTCCATGTCTGTTCTTTGAGTCCATCTCTCTCTGCCTCTATTGTTATCATGTTTGCTTATGGATTTCTGTTTAGAGTGTTTGTGGCTTTCATTCATGATCATTGTCCTACATGTTTACTCTTATGTTTTCCCTCTTTCTTAGAATGAGCTGAATTTAAAAAATCATTTGTCTTTAGTTCTTTGACAAACAGAATAGAAATAACTTCTCCTGTTTGCAGTTCTAACCCATCTAAATAAGGTTCTGCTAAAAGCTAAATTTTCATATTTCCCTTCCCAAGTGATAATTCATGCATATAGAAATCATGCAAGCAAATTTCAAAACATAACTAATTTGAATAGCTTAGTTTTTCAGACAGTACTCTAAAGTATTGGGGATAAATTTTTATTCTAGAACATTTTGGTAGAGAAACTAATCTAGTAGGTGTCGCAGCATTTGTATAGCTGTATATTAGAGGTAAGAAGAGGAACATCTGGGGCTTTCTATGTCATCTGTCATAATTCTTACCCCATGAGAAGGTGACAGAACTGGGATTTGAATTCACATCTGAATGACTCCAGAGACTGTGCTCTTTGTGTTAGATCATAGAATAATGAGGGATGTTATAATTATTTTATTAAATTTGATTCATTATTCTTAAAATTCTTGTTTTCTTCTCCAGAATGTCCTGAAAACAAACTTAATGAAGCTAATGAATGCTTCTCAGCAATCCAAGGGAAACAGTAAGATATCTAAGACTGTCCTCCTGGTTTTATTCACTAATTTGAAATTACAGATCTTCTCATGTACTCTCCTTTGCTTTCACTGTTCAGTTCAGTTTAGTTCAGTTGCTCAGTCGTGACCAATTCTTTGCAACCCCATGAATCACAGCACACCAGGCCTCCCTGTCCATCACAGACTCCCAGAGTTCACTGAGACTTATGCCCATCGAGTCAGTGATGCTATCCAGCCATCTCATCCTCTGTTGTCCCCTTCTCCTCCTGCCCCCAATCTGTCCCAGTATCAGAGTCTTTTCCAATGAGCCAACTTTTTGCATGAGGTGGCCAAAGTACTGTGATACTGCTAAGTCACTTCAGTCGTGTCTGATTCTGTGTGACCCCATAGGCAGCAGCCCACCAGGCTCCCCCATCCCTGGAATTCTCCAGGCAAGAACACTGGAGTGGGTAGAAGCAAAATGTGGCATTGTGAGAACAGAGAGTACAACCTTCTCTAAGGACAATAATTCTGTTAGTGAAATTGAAGATGTGATTGAAGCCATTCCCAAACCATCACCAGGAGTCTCTTATCCTGCCTTCCCATCGCCTGAGCCTCTTTCATAACCTCTCAAGTCTCTCACGGGCGTTGGTCTCACAAAGGCGAGTTGTTTTGTTTGTAGCTCTTTTTTCCCTGTACTTTTTCACAGGCCATTCACATGTCATGTCCCCTTATATGACAGAAAAGATCCTACCACAGAAATGGAAGCCTTCAAAGTCACGATACAAAATGGTGTGATAATAAGAGCAATGTATGTGCATGATTCAGATTTATAATGTTGGCATATTAAGGATGCCATTATGAAAGAAAAAAAATTACAAAGCAATTAGGAAGAAGAGCTAGATGAATATGAAGATGGGGAGGGGGATGAAGGGGAATAATTCATATAAGAAGGACAGGATGAATATGAAATGAAATGAGGGTCAGGATGAGATAGATTATTACACAAATACATCAGAAATAGTGGGGGTATGTCAGACGAGGAACTCTATATTATAAATATAGGAAGAATTATTTCAAATTAAACTTAGGAGACAGTAAGGTCGTGAAAAAACAATAGTCATACTCTTTTGAATGACATATATCTGATTTTTATGAAGAACTGAAAGAAAATTTGTTCCTTGCCTTTTTTGGTGGTTGTTTTTGAGGTTGGTGGTGGTTCTTGTTTTTTTTAAATTGTAGTATAATCATTTTATGATATTGTGTTAGTTTCACATGTACAGCAAAGTGTCTTGGTCATACTTATATATGTGTATATATAGCTTCCCTGGTGGCTCGGTTGGTAAAGAGTCTTTTTGCAATGTGGGAGACCTGGGTTCAATCTCTGGGTTGGGAAGATCCCCTGGAGAAAGAAATGGCAACCCACTCCAGTATTCTTGCAGACAGATTTCCATAGACAGAGGAGTCTTGTGGATTACAGTCCACGGGGTCACAAAGAGTCATACACAACTGAGGGACTAAAACACATGTATGTATATATCTATATTGAATATAGTTCCCTCTGGAAGTTCACTTCAGTTTGAAGTGATTTGTCTTTTTAAAAAAATTCTCACTGGGTTGGAAGATTCCCTGGAGAAAGAAATGGCAAGCCGCTCCAGTATTCTTGCTGGCAGAATTCCATGGACAGAGGAGTTTGGTGGATTACAGTCCACGGGGTCACAAAGAGTAGGACACAACTGAGGGACTAACACACACACATGTATATATATATCTATATTGAATATAGTTCCCTCTGGAAGTTCATTTCAGTTTGAACTGACTTGTCTTTTTAAAAATATTCTCACTTTGAAAGTAATGAAGCGATGTCTTCTATTTAATATAGCAAAACTTTAGTTCATAGACAATTCAAGGTGAGTTGTGTTTTAGCCCTTAGATTTATCATGATTTAAGAATTTTTGGCCTTTCTGTTTTTTATGGTTTCTGACTTATTGTTTGATAAATACTTAATGCACTTAACTAATTTATCTTACTGTCTGGTATAATCATGGTTGGTGTTTTAGATCTTTTTGAAAATAAAGAGGAAATAAATAAGCATTTTATCTAGTCTTTTTACTAAAGTTATAATTTATAAATATATAAATGAGATTCTTTCTCTTCATTAAATGAGAAAATTTTCAGCCGCAATAGTCTTAAAGAGAAACTGTAGAACTTTTTTTTTTTGCTGAAGAGATTCTGATTTGTTTTTTCCTAATATCTACATGCAATGGCACTTACGTTAAATGAATGGAATCATAATTTATGATTTTTTTCTTATACAGACTACTTGTTATTATAAAATAATAAGGAAAGAAAAATTACCAACATGGTTTAAAAATTATCTCCAGAAGATGATTTTTTACTTTTTAAAATATCTCTAGCCATATGTATACTTCATGTTATTCTTAAGAAATTTTATGTTAACTTCAGTATTTATAGGTGTTAAACTAGCCTGTCACTTCTTTGTTATACATATAAAACTAACATATAAATTCTTTTGTATCCAAAACTCAGAAATTGTGGTTACTTGATTTTTTTAGTTTGTTTGTTCTTTCCTGATATGAAGTTTGAGCCCCGGCTTTATAATCATAGATGTATTTGAAAACCATTATATCTCCAGCTAGGATAATCATCATTTTACTACTATTTTTAATATCTAGATCATTCCTTCAGTCTTTACCTACTATTCTAGAAGGCACAGATAGAAAATTAGAGTTGTTAGTGTGCTGTTTACAGGGAAATGAGAAGAAAACCTTGTGAATTTTCAAATAGGGTTTTATATTTCTTTCTTACCTCATAGTAGTACTTTAAAATGATTCATAATTCTATACTCACATAAACATTTCTCATTTGCCGGTGCCAGCCGACAAAGTTGAACAAACGGTCCTAAAGAAGGGCAATGAGGCTGAGAAATGAAGAAAGAAAAGATGGGGTCAAGAGGTTCAGAAGCAATCAACCATGAGGCAGGTTTTCATGCAACTGACAAAAGCCTTTATTGAATACATGGTATTTATACATTAGGATAAAGAAGGGAATAGAGTAAAAATTCTTTAGAGATTACACACCTGTTTCTTGATTTTTCCCATAAGCCTAAGGCGTACATTCCAATAGGTGGGTAGTTAATCATTAAGATAACAATTACTAGACTCAGGGAGTCACGTCAAGTCAGGAGATGTTTCCCAGGCCTCAAGGATTAATCAGGGGTGGCGGGACAGAGAGCTATGCCTGTGTTTCCACAGGCCCTTAAGATAAGGCAGCTCCAAGAGCCATGCCTCCAGCCCAGGCCCTTAAGATAAAGAAGCACGCTGAGCCATGCCTTGGGCTGAAGGCCCCCTTGGACAGGGGTGGCTCCCCGCACTCATTTACAATTTAAAACTTGTCTTTTAAGATCAATTTTAAAAAGGAATCTTTTTTTTTTTTATCAAGGATAAACTTACTTTATTTTTTAAATTTTTATTTTTTTAGTTTGTTTTGCTTTACAATACTGTACTCATTTTGCCAGACATTGACATAAATCAGCCATAAGTGTAGCTGAGTTCCCAATCCAGACCCCCCCCTTCCCCCTCCCTCCCCATCCCATCCCTCTGGGTCATCCCAGTGCACCAGCCCTGAGCACCTGTCTCATACATCAACATTTTTGGTTTTTAAATTGTNTATCCTTAACAATACTGATATATTACTGATTTACTGTATATGAATTCTAAATATATATGTTTTTCCACATATCTCATTATACTTATGCTTTTCTTTATTTTCCTTGTTTGTACTTCACTAGGCAACTCTTGCCTGGAAAATCCCATGGATAGAGGAGCCTGGTAGGCTGCAGTCCATGGGGCTGCTAAGAGTTGGACACGACTGAGCGAATTCACTTTCACTTTTCACTTTCATGCATTGGAGAAGGAAATGGCAACCCACTCCAGTGTTCTTGCCTGGAGAATCCCAGAGACGGGGGCAGCCTGGTGGGCTTCCGTCTATGGGGTCGCATAGAGTCGGACACGACTGAAACGACTTAGCAGCAGCAGCAGCAGCAGCAGGCATCTCTCACTTTTTCCTTTCTTTTTCCTCTCCTACCTTTTGTCATTTTTAGTATTTAATGTTAACCTAATTTTTCATTGCAGAATACATTTCTTCCATGTCTGTTCTTTGAGTCCATCTCTCTCTGCCTCTATTGTTATCATGTTTGCTTATGGATTTCTGTTTAGAGTGTTTGTGGCTTTCATTCATGATCATTGTCCTACATGTTTACTCTTATGTTTTCCCTCTTTCTTAGAATGAGCTGAATTTAAAAAATCATTTGTCTTTAGTTCTTTGACAAACAGAATAGAAATAACTTCTCCTGTTTGCAGTTCTAACCCATCTAAATAAGGTTCTGCTAAAAGCTAAATTTTCATATTTCCCTTCCCAAGTGATAATTCATGCATATAGAAATCATGCAAGCAAATTTCAAAACATAACTAATTTGAATAGCTTAGTTTTTCAGACAGTACTCTAAAGTATTGGGGATAAATTTTTATTCTAGAACATTTTGGTAGAGAAACTAATCTAGTAGGTGTCGCAGCATTTGTATAGCTGTATATTAGAGGTAAGAAGAGGAACATCTGGGGCTTTCTATGTCATCTGTCATAATTCTTACCCCATGAGAAGGTGACAGAACTGGGATTTGAATTCACATCTGAATGACTCCAGAGACTGTGCTCTTTGTGTTAGATCATAGAATAATGAGGGATGTTATAATTATTTTATTAAATTTGATTCATTATTCTTAAAATTCTTGTTTTCTTCTCCAGAATGTCCTGAAAACAAACTTAATGAAGCTAATGAATGCTTCTCAGCAATCCAAGGGAAACAGTAAGATATCTAAGACTGTCCTCCTGGTTTTATTCACTAATTTGAAATTACAGATCTTCTCATGTACTCTCCTTTGCTTTCACTGTTCAGTTCAGTTTAGTTCAGTTGCTCAGTCGTGACCAATTCTTTGCAACCCCATGAATCACAGCACACCAGGCCTCCCTGTCCATCACAGACTCCCAGAGTTCACTGAGACTTATGCCCATCGAGTCAGTGATGCTATCCAGCCATCTCATCCTCTGTTGTCCCCTTCTCCTCCTGCCCCCAATCTGTCCCAGTATCAGAGTCTTTTCCAATGAGCCAACTTTTTGCATGAGGTGGCCAAAGTACTGTGATACTGCTAAGTCACTTCAGTCGTGTCTGATTCTGTGTGACCCCATAGGCAGCAGCCCACCAGGCTCCCCCATCCCTGGAATTCTCCAGGCAAGAACACTGGAGTGGGTAGAAGCAAAATGTGGCATTGTGAGAACAGAGAGTACAACCTTCTCTAAGGACAATAATTCTGTTAGTGAAATTGAAGATGTGATTGAAGCCATTCCCAAACCATCACCAGGAGTCTCTTATCCTGCCTTCCCATCGCCTGAGCCTCTTTCATAACCTCTCAAGTCTCTCACGGGCGTTGGTCTCACAAAGGCGAGTTGTTTTGTTTGTAGCTCTTTTTTCCCTGTACTTTTTCACAGGCCATTCACATGTCATGTCCCCTTATATGACAGAAAAGATCCTACCACAGAAATGGAAGCCTTCAAAGTCACGATACAAAATGGTGTGATAATAAGAGCAATGTATGTGCATGATTCAGATTTATAATGTTGGCATATTAAGGATGCCATTATGAAAGAAAAAAAATTACAAAGCAATTAGGAAGAAGAGCTAGATGAATATGAAGATGGGGAGGGGGATGAAGGGGAATAATTCATATAAGAAGGACAGGATGAATATGAAATGAAATGAGGGTCAGGATGAGATAGATTATTACACAAATACATCAGAAATAGTGGGGGTATGTCAGACGAGGAACTCTATATTATAAATATAGGAAGAATTATTTCAAATTAAACTTAGGAGACAGTAAGGTCGTGAAAAAACAATAGTCATACTCTTTTGAATGACATATATCTGATTTTTATGAAGAACTGAAAGAAAATTTGTTCCTTGCCTTTTTTGGTGGTTGTTTTTGAGGTTGGTGGTGGTTCTTGTTTTTTTTAAATTGTAGTATAATCATTTTATGATATTGTGTTAGTTTCACATGTACAGCAAAGTGTCTTGGTCATACTTATATATGTGTATATATAGCTTCCCTGGTGGCTCGGTTGGTAAAGAGTCTTTTTGCAATGTGGGAGACCTGGGTTCAATCTCTGGGTTGGGAAGATCCCCTGGAGAAAGAAATGGCAACCCACTCCAGTATTCTTGCAGACAGATTTCCATAGACAGAGGAGTCTTGTGGATTACAGTCCACGGGGTCACAAAGAGTCATACACAACTGAGGGACTAAAACACATGTATGTATATATCTATATTGAATATAGTTCCCTCTGGAAGTTCACTTCAGTTTGAAGTGATTTGTCTTTTTAAAAAAATTCTCACTGGGTTGGAAGATTCCCTGGAGAAAGAAATGGCAAGCCGCTCCAGTATTCTTGCTGGCAGAATTCCATGGACAGAGGAGTTTGGTGGATTACAGTCCACGGGGTCACAAAGAGTAGGACACAACTGAGGGACTAACACACACACATGTATATATATATCTATATTGAATATAGTTCCCTCTGGAAGTTCATTTCAGTTTGAACTGACTTGTCTTTTTAAAAATATTCTCACTTTGAAAGTAATGAAGCGATGTCTTCTATTTAATATAGCAAAACTTTAGTTCATAGACAATTCAAGGTGAGTTGTGTTTTAGCCCTTAGATTTATCATGATTTA
Source organism: Neotragus moschatus (assembly GCA_006410615.1). Classification (NCBI taxonomy): domain Eukaryota; kingdom Metazoa; phylum Chordata; class Mammalia; order Artiodactyla; family Bovidae; genus Neotragus; species Neotragus moschatus. The sequence goes on from SJYA01023293.1 coordinate 12,094, forward strand.
AGAATTTTTGGCCTTTCTGTTTTTTATGGTTTCTGACTTATTGTTTGATAAATACTTAATGCACTTAACTAATTTATCTTACTGTCTGGTATAATCATGGTTGGTGTTTTAGATCTTTTTGAAAATAAAGAGGAAATAAATAAGCATTTTATCTAGTCTTTTTACTAAAGTTATAATTTATAAATATATAAATGAGATTCTTTCTCTTCATTAAATGAGAAAATTTTCAGCCGCAATAGTCTTAAAGAGAAACTGTAGAACTTTTTTTTTTTGCTGAAGAGATTCTGATTTGTTTTTTCCTAATATCTACATGCAATGGCACTTACGTTAAATGAATGGAATCATAATTTATGATTTTTTTCTTATACAGACTACTTGTTATTATAAAATAATAAGGANATATATAAATGAGATTCTTTCTCTTCATTAAATGAGAAAATTTTCAGCCGCAATAGTCTTAAAGAGAAACTGTAGAACTTTTTTTTTTTGCTGAAGAGATTCTGATTTGTTTTTTCCTAATATCTACATGCAATGGCACTTACGTTAAATGAATGGAATCATAATTTATGATTTTTTTCTTATACAGACTACTTGTTATTATAAAATAATAAGGAAAGAAAAATTACCAACATGGTTTAAAAATTATCTCCAGAAGATGATTTTTTACTTTTTAAAATATCTCTAGCCATATGTATACTTCATGTTATTCTTAAGAAATTTTATGTTAACTTCAGTATTTATAGGTGTTAAACTAGCCTGTCACTTCTTTGTTATACATATAAAACTAACATATAAATTCTTTTGTATCCAAAACTCAGAAATTGTGGTTACTTGATTTTTTTAGTTTGTTTGTTCTTTCCTGATATGAAGTTTGAGCCCCGGCTTTATAATCATAGATGTATTTGAAAACCATTATATCTCCAGCTAGGATAATCATCATTTTACTACTATTTTTAATATCTAGATCATTCCTTCAGTCTTTACCTACTATTCTAGAAGGCACAGATAGAAAATTAGAGTTGTTAGTGTGCTGTTTACAGGGAAATGAGAAGAAAACCTTGTGAATTTTCAAATAGGGTTTTATATTTCTTTCTTACCTCATAGTAGTACTTTAAAATGATTCATAATTCTATACTCACATAAACATTTCTCATTTGCCGGTGCCAGCCGACAAAGTTGAACAAACGGTCCTAAAGAAGGGCAATGAGGCTGAGAAATGAAGAAAGAAAAGATGGGGTCAAGAGGTTCAGAAGCAATCAACCATGAGGCAGGTTTTCATGCAACTGACAAAAGCCTTTATTGAATACATGGTATTTATACATTAGGATAAAGAAGGGAATAGAGTAAAAATTCTTTAGAGATTACACACCTGTTTCTTGATTTTTCCCATAAGCCTAAGGCGTACATTCCAATAGGTGGGTAGTTAATCATTAAGATAACAATTACTAGACTCAGGGAGTCACGTCAAGTCAGGAGATGTTTCCCAGGCCTCAAGGATTAATCAGGGGTGGCGGGACAGAGAGCTATGCCTGTGTTTCCACAGGCCCTTAAGATAAGGCAGCTCCAAGAGCCATGCCTCCAGCCCAGGCCCTTAAGATAAAGAAGCACGCTGAGCCATGCCTTGGGCTGAAGGCCCCCTTGGACAGGGGTGGCTCCCCGCACTCATTTACAATTTAAAACTTGTCTTTTAAGATCAATTTTAAAAAGGAATCTTTTTTTTTTTTATCAAGGATAAACTTACTTTATTTTTTAAATTTTTATTTTTTTAGTTTGTTTTGCTTTACAATACTGTACTCATTTTGCCAGACATTGACATAAATCAGCCATAAG
>SJYA01023519.1:0-15351 GCA_006410615.1 Neotragus moschatus
GGAGTTGGTGATGGACAGGGAGGCCTGGCATGCTGCAATCCATGGGGTCACAAAGAGTCAGACATGACTCAGTGACTGAACTGAACTGAACTGAACTGAATGATAGAAAGAGCAAGGTAATTAATTGTCAGTGTTTACCATCCCATTGCTCTCTATATTCTATCTCAAAATTGAACCAGTTAGTAATGAAACATGAGTTAGGGGATCTCAAAAATATTTGGATAGAATATCTTTTAAAAATGGGAGCTTTTATGGATATTAACTTGGGGAGCTTTATTATTACTATTTTGATTGTATTCCTATCAATTATCTGCTACATCAGGTTAAGAATGTAGTATAAATATTAATACCAACGTAAAGACACATAATACTGAAGTTACAGCAGCTAGAAAAAGACAAAGACAAAACATGAGGCAAGAAGTGAAATTATAGAAGGTCCACAATGGTATCAAAATAAAGGGCAGTATTGCATAGAGAGAAAGCTAACTTTTCAGAGTTGCTTGAGGCACCAAGAACAGCCAGATGTGAAAATCCAGATTAATTTTAATACCAGAAACTGGAACAAAAGTAAAACGAAGTTCAGAAAAATATGGTGATGCCAAAAGCCAAAATTTAGACAGGAAGAGGATAGGGTAGGACAGCTGTAGATACTGAAATTCAGGAATATATGAAAGCAAATACATTAACAAGCATCAGGAAAAACAAAGAAAGAAGAAAAGGGTCTGAAAAATAAACCGTCAAGCAGTTGGGTAGTCTCATTAAAAGAACAAGAGAACTGATAGGAAAAACCAAAGCACAAACACTTGTGTGAACAGGAGAACCAGATGATGCTCAGGAGAGAAAGCCTGGGACTTAGTAGACCAGAGAACAGAAGACACCAGCATCAAGAACACAAACTCTGGAGCAGGGCTCATATCTATGCATTTCAGGGAAGAGCCCCAATTTCAATGCTTGGGCACAACAGCACCTAAAATTGTTATAGGCAGAGAGAATAGCTTGCCGGGAAGCAGTGGCTGACTTTATTTGGGGGGCTCCAAAATCACTGCAGATAGTGATTGCAGCCATGAAATGAAAAGACGTTGACTCCTTGAAAGGAAAGTTATGACCAACCTAGACAGCATATTAAAAAGCAGACATTACTTTGTCAAAAAGATCCGTCTAGTGAAGGTTANGAAGCAGTGGCTGACTTTATTTGGGGGGCTCCAAAATCACTGCAGATAGTGATTGCAGCCATGAAATGAAAAGACGTTGACTCCTTGAAAGGAAAGTTATGACCAACCTAGACAGCATATTAAAAAGCAGACATTACTTTGTCAAAAAGATCCGTCTAGTGAAGGTTATGGTTTTTCCAGTGGTCATGTATAGATGTGAGAGTTGGACTATAAAGAAAGCTGAGCGCCAAAGAATTGATGCTTTCGATCTGTGATGTCAGAGAAGACTCTTGAGAGTCCCTTGGACTGCAAGGAGATCCAAGCAGTCCATCCTAAAGGAGATCCATCCTGGGTGTTCACTGGAAGGACTGATGTTGAAGCTGAAACTCCAATACTTTGGCCACCTGATGCTGATTCACTTAAAAGACCCTGATGCTGGGAGACATGGAGGGCAGGAGAAGGGGATGACAGAGGATGAGATGGTTGCATGGCATTACCACCTCAATGGATATGAGTTTGGGTGCACCCCTGGGAGTTGGTGATGGACGGGGAGGCCTGGCGTGCTGCAGTTGATGGGGTTGCAAAGAGTCAGACATGACTGAGCGACTGAACTGAACTGAACTGAACACTGAGAAAAGGACAAAAGTGTTTATCAGTTTATTTTGCTCTTTAAACTACAAGGTGAATGCATAGTTATCCATGGACAATTGATTCCTTCAGTTTACAGCGTGCATAACACACTGAGATCCTCTCTAGTCATATATTGGATATTTAGATCTGTTATATGATCACCAAATCATATTTTGACAGAAAAAAATCCGTATGGTTAGCCATCTCCCAATAAATGATCGAAGACATTCATATTTATGATATTCTGCTATCCTTCAGTTCAGTTCAGCTCAGTCTCTCTGTTGTTCCGACTCTTTGCAACCACATAAACTGCAGCATGCCAGGCTTCCCTGTCCATCACCAACTCCTGAAGCTTGCTCATGTCCATTGATTTGGTGAGACCATCCAACCATCTCATCCTCTGTTGTCCCCTTCTCTACCTGACTTCAATCTTGTCCAGCATCAGGGTCTTTTCCATGAGTCAGTTCTTTGCATCAGGTGCCCACAGTATTGGAGCTTCAGCTTCAGCAACAGTCCTTCCAATGAATATTCAGGACTGATTTCCTTTAGGATTGACTGGTTTGATCTCTTTGCAGTCCAAGGGACTCTCAAAAGTCTTCTCCAACGCCACAGTTCAAATGCATCAATTCTTCGGTACTCAGCTTTCTTTATGGTCCATTTCTCACATCCATACATGACCAGTGGAACAACCACAGCTATTCTTATTGTTTCCTATATACTTTAACTTTGAAAAAGCACAAAGTTCCATGTAGCAATTAAATGCATATTTGTCTTTATGCATAACACATGCACATACACACAGAAATATAGGTACACAAATATGCCTGTGTTATATGAACTATTATTCTCCTTGCTTGTCCCAATAAGCCTAGATGTTCAGAGATACAGTCCCACAATTCTCCAACTTAATTCTGCTTTTTGAGAGTCACTTCTTTTACTTTCATCACTTAATTTTAAAGAACCATTTTATTCTTAGATACCATGGTACTCTACAACTAAGAGAAGGAAAAACCTTAAAAATTCTAATATTCTTCTTTTTCTGTCCCTAAGCCATGTCGAACTCTCTGCAAGCCCATGGACTGCAGTATGCAGGATTCCCTGTACTTCAGTATCTCCTGGAGTTTGCTCAAACTCTTGTCCACTATGTTGGTAATGCCATCCAAACATCTCATTCTCTGTTGCCCTGATCTCCTCCTGCCTCAATCTTCCCTAGTATCAGGGTCTTTTCCAATGAGTTGGTTCATTGGATCAAATTCTGCTCAGGGCAACAGGGAGCAATTAGGCCTCCCTGGATAGGATGGCTTTTGCTCACTTCAGGCTAATACATCATCTCAGAGTGGTTCATGTTTTTATTTATGCAGGGTCCTGCCTGTTCCTGCTGCTGGTGGTGTCAAATCTAATCTTGTGCCAGGGTCAGAACTATCCACCATACTGTAGAAACCAACCTGGCAACTGCCGGATTCCCCTTCAAATCCTGTTTGACAGAGCAACATTGGTGGCTAACTACAACAATAGGCTCGCCAGGGAAGTGTTCGAGAAATTTGTAAGTACTGTACTTCTTGCTTATTTCCATAAGAAACCTTGGTGAACGTGAGTGGGCTATATTATCCTTTAAACAAAAAAGCTGCATCAGCCAAGCTTCAAATAACACACTTCCTAAGTCAAACAAGGCATCAGCTCATAAGATGTGTAAATCGAAGAAAAGATCAATTTCATGAAATCGCAAAGATTGTTAAAGAGTGAAATATCTGCTTCAATTTTCTCTCAGTCATTTTAATTTTAAACTTTTCAAAATAAAGTTAAAGCACCTGTGTTTGTCATCGTGAAGGTGTATGTCAGTCATTCAGCCATGTCCCACTCTTTGTGGCCCCGCGGACTGTGGCATTCCAGGCAAGAATACTAGAGTGGCTTATCATGCTCTTCTCCAGGGGATCTTCCCAACCCAGGGACTGAACCCACGTCTCCTGCATTGCAGGCAGATTCTTTACCATCTGAGCCCAAGGAAGCTTGTAGTCCATTAAATAATACCATTGACTCAGTGGATTAAACAACAGAAATCTATTTCCTCACAGTTCTGGGGACTAGAAGTCCCAGATCAGGGTGCCAGCAAGGTCTGGTTCTGGAAGAACTCTGTCTTCCCAGGTTGACTTCTTCCTGTGTCCTCAGAGGTTGAGGGGGTGGAGAAGAGAGACAGAGGCAGAGACACAGAGACAAAAGAGAAATCTCCCTGGTGTTTCTCCTCATAAAGACACGAATCCTACTTGATCAGTGTCCCACCCTATGAGCTCGTTTAACCTTAATTAATCTTCATAAAGGCTCTTTTCCAACCACAGTACATACTGAATCCATGTCAGGAAAACAAAATGATGATAGTTTTTTTAAATGCTACTAAACATTGTTTTGTCTTCTCTGATAGCTCAGTTGGTAAAGAATCCACCTGCAATACAGGAGCCCCTGGTTCGATTCCTCAGTAGGGAATATCCCCTGCAGAAGTGATAGGCTACCCACTCCAGTGTTCTTGGGCTTTCCTTGTGTCTCAGTTGGTAAAGAATTCGACTGCAATGCGGGAGACCTGGGTTTGATCCCTGGGTTTGGAAGATCCTTTGGAGAATGGAAAGACTACCCACTCCAGTATTCTGGCCTGGAGTATTCCATGGACAACTCCATGGGGTTGCAAAGACTTGGACACAGCTGAGCGACTTTCACATTAAAAGTTTTTCTAAGATTGGCAATGAATAGGTGTAGAAGTACAATAGAAGGATTGGAACCAATTATTCTCCTCTTTTAAATATAAATTTATTTATTTAAATTGGAGGTTAATTACAATATTGTATTGGTTTTGTAGCCCACTGTAGAGCAGATACTGATAAAAAATTGTGGTCATGTTTCTATTTGTGGTAATTTTAGCATTTCTTGTCCTAATATTAACTGGAAAGGATGAAATTAAACCTGGGAAGAGCAAAGAAAGGAAGAGTTTCAAGTTTAGAAAAATTAGGTGAAAAACAATTGTTTATAGCAATAATGGGAAAAAATAGGAAAAAGAATGATGTTCAATTGTTATGTAACCCTAGTTAAAAAATTATATTATCTATCAGCTGTGTTAATATTCTGGTAATGAATTCATTTATTGAGCGCCAAAATAACCCTAAGGAATTTAATATGCTTGATCACTCCCAGGATCAACAATTTGGCCAGAGCATATCCTCCACTTCCAAGGTCATCAACAGCTGCCACACTGTATCCATCATCATCCCTGATAACAAAGAGGAAGCTACAAATACAGAGGTGAGGGTTGTTTCTGGGTTGTTCACTCGAGCAACTGAGGCAGTGCACTTGTGTTACTAGGCTTTAGATTATTAGAGTAATAGTAACTGCACATGCAGAGAANATTGGTTTTGTAGCCCACTGTAGAGCAGATACTGATAAAAAATTGTGGTCATGTTTCTATTTGTGGTAACTTTAGCATTTCCTGCCCTAATATTAACTGGAAAGGATGAAATTAAACCTGGGAAGAGCAAAAAAGGGAAGAGTTTCAAGTTTAGAAAAATTAGGTGAAAAACAATTGTTTATAGCAATAATGGGAAAAACTAGGAAAAAGAATGATGTTCAATTGTTATGTAACCATCATTTAAAAAATTGTACATCTGTCAGCTGTGTTAATAGTCTGGTAATGAATTCATTTATTGAGTGCCAAAATAACCCTAAGGAATTTAATATGCTTGATCACTCCCAGGATCAACAGTTTGGCTAGGGCATATCCTCCTCTTCCAAGGTCGTCAACAACTGCCACACTGCCTCCATCACCACCCCTGATAACAAAGAAGAAGCTAGAAATACAGAGGTGAGGATTGTATCTGGGTTTTTCACTCGAGTAACTGAGGCAGTGCACTTGTGTTACTAGGCTTTAGATTATTAGAGTAATAGTAACTGCACATGCAGAGAAATGTGGAGGAGTGCTAAGCAATCGAAGAGAAATTACATTATGCAGTTGATAAGGTACGAATAGAATCAAGTAATAACTAAAGAGTAGCAAAAAAAATAAAAAATAAAAAAACAGATCTATCAATTCCCATGCAGATAAGCTTAGTTTAACCAACGCATTAGGCCCAGTATTGCAGCTATTATATTGTATGAAAGTATGGGTTGAATGAAAATTCTATGTGTAAAAGATAAGGTTGGCCGAATTCATGGATATATGAAAAACACAACTACAGTTTTGAGTATTTCCTGTGACCAGTGATGCCTACATACGAGTCACTGCTACACTGCACCATCTGAGACATTGCTTCTGACTTTCAAGGCTCTCCTGATTCTTCTGCTTCTCTGAAACCTACTTCATTATCATTCTCAATGATTCCTCTGTCACTTTTATTCGTAAGTATGAGTCTCCTCCCCAAATGTCCTATAAAATATCATTTTTTGCTTCTTACAGTTGCAGCAATTGTCTCTGTTCTGATGAAAACACAGTCTACTAATCAAGCCTCAGTCATTTATCCCAGCTCAAACTTTTTTTCATTTTAATTATTCCTTTCTGATTCCCACATTAACCATAATCCTAACATTATTTAAAATATTTTCACATACATCTTCTCTTAAATACAATCTCTTCTCTTACCAAAACTTTGTTAATAATATCAACATTCTTTCCATCTGCTCAGCATCTTAATAATGGAGATGATAAATTGGAGGAAGAAGGTCAAGGAGAAGAAAGATGTTTTCAATGAATTTAAAATAAATTTAAAATTTGCTGAGGGCTATTACACTGCCATACAATTTATAAAGTGCTCTGTGTTCATTACTATGCTTAATCCTCACAAAAAATCCTGTAGCACAGTGACTGTTATTACACTTCCTGAGATGAAGAATCCAAGGCTCAGAAAAGTTAAGGGATTTGTACCCATCACACAGGTAATAAGCAGTGAGTCTTGGCTTCATCCAACTCAGGGCTCTCACTCTTCATCTTTAAGCTACAAAGCCCCCTTGAAAACTATGCTGTTCCCACCCTAGACTCTGTTTTTAATTACAGCTCCTTAGTCTCCCATTATATTTCTATTGTGATGTCTACTTGTCTCTTCTCTGCTCTTCATTTCCTGTATCACTAAAGTATTTCATGCCCATAAAGAAATCAAGACATTTAATTAAAGATATTTGGCCCCTGGGAGTTTCATGCCTATTCCTTGTAGTAGTGGACTGAGTGGAGGGGACCCTCCATTGTGAATCCCACTGATGCTGTTACTGAAGTCAAGACTGTGCCATTTTCTGCCCCTACACATGTCAATAGAAAGACTGCTCTGATAGCAAATGGGACTGGTGTTGGTATGGATTGAGGGAAATGTGTTTAAGAATTTCATGTTTTCTTCATTATCTCTTTGTTCAAGTATCATAAAACTACCAATCAGAAAATGAATACATTAATGAATGATTTGATCCGTTAATGCAAATGAATCATTGGGGGAACATGAGGTGGGCATGGGTAGGATCCACATTTCCTGGGTCAGGTACTCTAGGCACATATTGAGTTCCAGCAAAATATTTAGATTTCTTTCCCTGGACAAGTAAAGTACTCAAATAGAAAAGAACTCACTGAGCATATGATCTAATTTCAGAGGGGAAAAGAAAATATTTCATGTTCTAAATTAGAATTCATCAAAAGGATGATTTGAGTGAGTTTTTTTTAAAGAATTTCATCAAAGTATAAACTAATAATATACATTTTATAATTTTATATCCTTAACATCTTTAAAATTTTTTGCATACACAGAGGAATAATAAAGGGTTTTTTTATATGGTCAGCCTCTCTGAGCAAAAATCACAAGTTACCAAGCTCACTGAATTTTGTTTATTTTAATGAGATTGTTTCCTGTGGTTATTTAGGACAAATTCATGTTTAAGGTGGTTGTCAGTTTGCTCCACTCGTGGGATGAACCTCTGCATCACGCAGTCACAGAGCTGCTGAACTTGAAAGGAGCCTCACCTGATATCTTGACAAAGGCTAAAGAGATTGAGGACAAGACCAAAGTACTTCTAGAAGGTGTGGAAGTGATACAGGAAAGGGTAAGTCATCTCCTGAAGCCTTCTTTGCTTTCCTTACGAAAGAAAGAAGATGATCTCTGAATTGAGGAATGAGTTTTGAAACATCTCACTTTGTAAGGACGAGATTCAGGCCTTCTATATTCTAACTGCTGTTTTATAAAGTGAGAGCCCAATCATTCATAATGCTAGATTCTATTGTAAGTGAATTAGAATTCAGCTACAATTTTTGACAGGTGCAGCATTCCTTGCATTGCACACAATTCCACCAAAAGTTAGCCTCTTGCTGGGCACATGTGGTTGAAATACTTTCATGGGTAAGAGAACTGGACATGGAATTTGTAAGATCAATGTCTTCTTAAAAGCAACCCAGGTGATCTGCTACTGAACATCTGCTCATATTCTTTCTTTGTCGTCTTCAAGGCAAAGGATGAGAGTGGAAAGGAAGGAAAGATAAAGTCAAAACCAAACTCCTATTTGAGTTCTGCTTCTTGATTTTGGATTGCTAATAGATTTTCCACACACTGGCTCCAAATCCATGTGTAGAGAGTTTCATAAGTCTTCCCTGATCTTAATTTGATAATAAGAAGAAACAAAGAAGAGCAAATACTAATAAAACTCATAAAATTCATGCATTTTGGGTGCTTAGATTCATCCTGGAGAGAAAAAGAACGAGACATATCCAGTGTGGTCAGAAAAGTCCTCCCTGACATGGCAGGATGAGGATATGTTCAAAACTGCTTTTTATAGAATGTTCTACTGCCTAAGCAGGGATTCAAGTAAAATTAGCACCTACTTCCAGATACTTAAGTGCCGATTCACCTCATGCGAAGCCCAGAATTAACCCAGCCAATCCTGAGATGGTTAGTAATGATCCATCTCGTCAATAGCTTCTTTGAGTTTTATAGCTATTTAATGCATGTTTGGGTCTTATCTGAAACAAAATAAGCACAGATTTTGTAGAGATGTCAAAATCTAGAAGGAAATTTGTCAATGTCTTTATCTTCATTTAATAAAAAAATCAAAAGAAAATCCATCCCTACCTCTGAGAGAAAGAATTTCCTATTAAAATTGGTCACAAATAGCTTGAACTGACATGACTAAGACCATTAAACAGCTTACTAAAGAATCACACAAAATTATTCTGGGTCAAGTTTGATTCTTAGATCAAAGAATTAGATAATTACTCATTGTGTTGGTCATGCTACCAAGAAGACTGAATTCTGAGAATTCTTTATGAAAGCAAGCCACAAACTGTCAGCCGATTCTTATATTGTCACAGCGTTACAACAGACAATATAAGTGCTTTGCACATGACTACCTAAATAGCATGAGGTTTACTGAACTGCCTAAAAATTGTTAGGGTGCTGTCTTAGTCCTTCTGGGCTGCTGTAACAAAATATCATAGAATTATAAACAACGGAAATGGATTTTCACAGTGTGATCAGATAAGGCCCTCTTTCCGTCTCACACTTCTTACTATATCCTCACATCAGGGAAAGGGCTAGAGAAATTCCATGTGTCTCTTCTATATAAAAGCAGTCACCTCACCCAGGAGGCTCCATCCTTCATTACCTCCATAACTTCATCACCTCCCAAAGGCTCCACCTATGAAACACCATCACCATGGGATTCAGGATTTCAACCAATGAAATTTCTGGGGGACACAAAGGTTGAGACCAGAGCAGACACGAAGGTGAACCGGCTCCATCCTCCTCCAGTGGCTGTCTTCACTCACGCTCCACTGCATCCTCACTTCCTTCATCATCTTGTAAAAGTTCCATACATTCTATCACTCTGGATTTAACAAGTTTAGCTTAGTAAAGTGTCAATTGTCCCCCACCTAGGGCGTCTGGACAATTGTCCAATTGATCACATAGAAACCAAGTAGATAAGAAAGCTGGATTCATAAACATATTTATCTGAGAAGTGAGATACCATTCTCTCTTACTTTTAGAGTATCTATCCTTGTCATTAATTATTTGGCCTTACACACATGCCCTAGTAGGTCCCCAAAATTAAAAAATCATCCAAACAGACAGCCTCTACTGAGACTAAAGCAATGTGACTGGATTAGGGTTGCTGTGCTTAATCAGTTGCCCCCAGACAACCTGGTATGAGGGCCAATCTCTTCCCTGGCTGTCCTAAGATTCAGTGATGTTGTTGGGCTGGTTTATAGTATCTTAGGGCCTTAGCAGTAATTCCTAGTGAACAGAAAATGAGGGGGAGAAAAGGTAGAAAGGAAAGGTGGTGTGTAAGAGTAAAGGAAGAGAAAGACAGAAGGAAGGAAAAGCAGCAAAGGGAAAGTGAGTCAAGGACTTGGGTAGTGAAGGATGAAATGCTATTAGAACACTTTATTTTTAAGGACACAAATATATATGCTTTTTCTTTTAATGTCCTAAAAGCAAATATTCCATATTCCCTTTTATTTCCATTTTCTCTTCTTACCTCTTTTTTCTGAAATTTTCCTTTATATTAGGAGTATTCTTTTGTTGCTACTAATTGCCATAGTTCTAGAGATGAACAAAGCTTGGCAACTCTTCAGGGCAGAATCCAGGCAACTTTTCTTCTGTTATACAAAGACAACTTTCACCCACATATAGGAACACTGTCCAGCAACCAACCTCTTCCCTCATACCCAAGGTTATTCTTGCCTGAGTCCTGCTCCTGCCTCTACCTGCGATGACCAAAACCTTTCAGAACATGACAGAATACTCTGCCCCAAACCAGTCTATCAATCCCTCCTTTGGCTCCTTCATGCATATAAAGTGTCAGCTTTCATATATTTTCATTTCCTTCTTTCAAAAGGCAAAAGACCATGAAAAATCCTGAATGCACTTTCTAAGTCATTTACTGCCAAAAACATCTAATTCTATTGTGTTACTTGCTTAACTGTCTTTTCATCAGTGTCTAGATATTTCCAGCAGAGAGGAGGGTATTTATTAGAGGGGAAATTTGGCAATTACGGGGGACAATGCAATTGGAGAAAACATACACTCACCAATAGACCACACACTTCTTCATGTATTTGTCTCTTATAAATTTATTTCAAGCATAAATTTAGGATTTTAGATCAATGACAGTGGTGGTGACGTTGAAAGCTCTCTCCTTGCTTGACTGTAACATATAAACTGAATACTGTAGATTTCAGACAATATTGAAGAGAGCCATAGATATTCTATAGAGTCAGTCAGGAAAAGCCAAAGAGGAGATATTTTGACAGGATTTAACAATCAATCCCTTGCCATCCAGAATGCATTGATTTTTCCCTCTTTTACGTATTTCTATGTAAGATTACATTTGAAGAAATGGCCCTGCTATATCAAGAATAGTAGCAGTGGTTACCAAATAGAAACAAACAAATGAAGTACCTTTGAAGTTCACTGACCTTATAGATTAGTAAATCACATCCTGGATACAGTGAGGACTTAAACTGAAGTTTTAAAAAAAAATCTCTTTTCTAGGAGTAGTCTCTCTAGTGGTGGAGAAGAGAGGGTGATATAAACACACAAATTACTATTATAAATGGTAGACTAAAGTAAAGATAAGAGGTGATGTCAACACAGTGCTACAGTTGATTGAAGTAAAGCTAGAAGCCATCTGAGTATGTCATCAGAGTGACACAAATGGGATGGCTAGTGGTTGATGGGATACTGATGTGCAAAAAGGAAGACAGTATATCTGTCAAGTCATTTAGGATCATATTATGAAGTAAGGATATCTGACATCCTAGATCAGGCAACTGAGATATCAATGAATAATCAAATCTGACAAAAACACAAGAAATGCTCATTTTTTAACAGACATGCTTTATCTCTCATGATTATGCTCCCTGCATATTATTGCAGGGTTAGAATGGAGAATCATTTATGTCAATTTGGAGAGTTTGTGTTTATTCTACAAAGCAACAGGAAATGAAGAAATTTTAGTGCAAGAGATCAGTATGCCCAAAATTAGAAAAGAGAAACCTTAACCTGGATTGAGAAGTTGTGGCTGTTGGGGCTGATAGAGATAAAGAAGCAGACCCAGAAGAGCTGGAATATTATGACACTAATCAAAGAGGGCCCTGCCAAGTGAAGTCAAAGAGGGCTCTGCCAAGTGAAAAGAAGCAAAGGCTGTGAGAGATACAGGAAATGAAGGAGACCTTGACCACACGCAAGGAATGAGGCAGACATAAGAGTCAAAAAGAGTCATCCAAGAATATGGGACTAGTTGAGTAAACAGATGACTGAAAAGTCAGAGAGAAGGGAGGAGATAAATAAAGGTTTTATCCAAAAGCATCTGAACTCTATTTTCCTGTAATTCTTCGATTTAGTACCAGAAATAATAATTTTTAAAAAGTTGTTTCTGCAGCAAATCATAGAAATACGTACTTTAAGAGCCTCTGCTGCTTCTGCTGCTGCTAAGTTGCTTCAGCCATGTCCGACTCTGTACGACCCCATAGACGGCAGCCCACCAGGCTCCCCCATCCCTGAGAATCTCCAGGCAAGAACACTGGAGTGGTTGCCATTTCATTCTCCAATGCATGAAAGTGAAAAGTGAAAGTGAAGTCACTCAGTCGTGTCTGACTCTTAGTGACCCCATGAACTGCAGCCCACCAGGCTCCTCCACCCATGAGATTTTCCATGCAAGAGTACTGGAGTGGGGTGCCATTGCTTTCTTCAAGAGCCTCTGCTAGACCCTATCAAATACCTGAACCAAAGCACAACTACCCAATAATAACAAACAGTAAGTCACTAATCATTTTCAACACTTAAATAAGATAAACATTGTAAAGCATAGAGGATGAATGGAAATAAAATGGAAACAACCCATACCTTTACAAAGCCAGCCTAGACAAAACCTTAAACGTAAACTAAATAGAGATTATGCTCTCCCTAATAATATGTCCACTTCCTCCAAGAGTTTCTCATTCCTTTTGCCTGAATCCTCCCTTGTTTACTATCCCTTCACTCCATTACTCTTAGAATATGGTCAGCTAATCACTAATGAAACAAATAATTAAAAAGCCTTCACTCCTGGGATAATATTTGTATTGATGGAATCTTCAAACTGAAGAGATTTCTCATCCCCTGAAAGTAAAACTCTCATACTGGAAGGACTCCTTCCCAGCCTCTTTCCAAATCGCCTGCAGGGATATAATTGCCACTCTAGGTACTTTGACTTCTTGTGTTGTAATTATAACCGCTTTGGATAGTGAAGACAGGAGACAGATGAGGCAACGAAAGATGTTGAGAAAGAAATGCATGAACAAGTTGAAAAGATAGCACAAGACTTAAACACCAGTCTCTGCCTGTACACCATAGCATGTGTGATGGGAGCCAGGTGGGCCTAATCAGGGGTGGATTTTTCAAGAAAGCTCTGTATGAATTGGCACTGAGAAGTTTAATTCAGCTCAACTGTTTCAACGTGATTCTTTGATTCTAAGACTCAGAGCCACTTGTCTCATTTAATTGCATTAAGGCAAACGGAATATATTTATTGCCTATTTGCACTAAGAGATTATAAAAGCTCTCATCACAAGAAGAAAATTGTAACTATTTCTAGTGACGGATGTTCACCAGACTTATTGCAGTGATCATTTTTCAATATATAAGTGTAAGTGAAACTCATTCAGTCATGTCCCACTTTTTGCTATACCTTTGACTGTAGCCCACCAGGCTCCTCTGTCCTTAAAGTTTTCCAGGCAAGAATACTAAAATAGGTTGCCGTTTCCTTCTCCAAGGGATCTTCCTTCTCCAGGGATTGAACAAGGGTCTCCTGCATTGCAACTGGACTCTTTACCATCTGAGCCACAAGGATGTATATATTGCAATATATACACATATCAAATAATTAAGTTGTACACCTGAAACCAAAATAGGTCAATATTATATATTATAATTATACCTGAAACTAAAATAGCATTATATGTCAATATTACATATGCAAAATGATCATATAGTCATTATGTTTTATACACACTTATGCATAGGTTCAGTCCAGTTCATTTCAGTCGGTTCTGTTTGGATNCCTGAAACCAAAATAGGTCAATATTATATATTATAATTATACCTGAAACTAAAATAGCATTATATGTCAATATTACATATGCAAAATGATCATATAGTCATTATGTTTTATACACACTTATGCATAGGTTCAGTCCAGTTCATTTCAGTCGGTTCTGTTTGGATTTCATCGACTGAAGCACAGCAGGCTTCCCTGTCCATCAACTCCAGGAGCTTACTCAAATTCATGTCCATCAAGTTGGTGATGCCATCCAGCATCTTATCCTCTGCCATCCTCTTCTCCTTCTGCCTTCATACTTTTCTAGCACCAGAGTCTTTTCCAGTGAGTCAGTTCTTTGCATCAAGTTGCCCAAGTTATGGAGCTTCACCTTCAGCATCAGTCCTTCCAATGAATATTCAACATCAGTCCTTCAGATGAATATTCAGAACTTATTTCTTTTAGGATTGGCTAGTTTGATCTCCTTGTAGTCCAACGGACTCTCTAGAGTCTCTCCAATACACAGATCGAAAACATCAACTCCTCAGTGCACTCTAACATCCATACATGACTATTGGAAAACCATAGCTTTGAATAGATTGAATTTTATTTATATATATAAACATATATGGACACACACTTATGTAAGGAAAAGTTTTTGAAAAGGATTATAATTATATATTGGATAAAGAAAACAAATAGACTACTATAATTTTTTGTCAAATGTACATTTCAGCTAGCATGTTGGGTCTAAAACCTTATCTTCAAATGTAGTCTATGTTTATGCTGATAAAGGAAACAAACATGTCTTAACCTGTGACAGTAATTGCAGAACAGCTTATTTTCAATAGCCATTTGAAACCACAAAATTCTGAAACCTACAGGCCTGCCCAGTGCTCTCCTATTGGTCATTTAACCAATTAATCATTGACTTAATTCCTCCTTGACTCAGAAACTCTTATAGGTGCTTAGTTTACATCAGTAAACAAAGCTGGCAGACAGCTGTCTTCATGGACCATATATTTAGCTGAGAGAAGACAGATAATCTGCAAAAATCATGAATCCAAGTATATTGTATGGTATGTTAATGGTGATCTGTACTATCGGAAAAGAAATAGCAAAGTAGAGGATGAGGCTTAGGGAATAAAGGTGAAGAAAGGGAGATGATTAAAAAAAAATAGAACCCACTGAAGGTGGCAAACATGCTTTCTTACATTCAAGATTCCAGTTTTCCCCTGTCCAGTCAGGTCTCCTGGTCTTCTGCCTAACTTCAAAAATGTTTCCATCTCTGAGGCTCTATGAAAACTCATGCAAACATGAATATTCTGAACATTCTGCCTCTCTTCAGTTGAACTGATTTCATAAATTCATTTCAGTTCAATTCAGTTGCTCAGTCATGTCCCACTCTTTGTGACCCCATGAACCCAGCACGCCAGGCTTCCCTGTCCATCACCATCTCCCGGAGTCCACCCAATGCCATGTCCATTGAGTCAGTGATGCCATTCAGCCATCTCATCCTCTGTCATCCCCTTTTCTCCTGCCCCCAATCCCT
>SJYA01023526.1:0-16082 GCA_006410615.1 Neotragus moschatus
CTGACTCGATGGGCGTGAGTCTGAGTGAACTCCAGGAGTTGGTGATGGATAGGGAGGCCTGGAGTGCTGTGATGCATGGGGTCACAAAGAGTTGGGCACAACTGAGTGACTGAACTGAACTGAACTGGAATGCAAAAGTAGGGAGTCAAGAAAAACCTGGGGTAACAGACAAATTTGGCCTTGGAGTACAAAAAGCAGGTCAAAGGCTAATAGTTCTGCCAAGTGAATGCACTGGTCATAGCGAACACCCTCTTCCAACAACACAAGAGAACACTCTACACATGGACATCACCAGATGTTCAGTTTCAAAATCAGTTTGATTATATTCTTTGCAGCCAAAGATAAAGAAGCTCTTTACAGTCAGCTAACTTTTTTTTTTTTTTTTGGTAAACCAGGAAACAGACTAAAGAATTCTGAAGAGTTTCATTACTAAAAAGAGTTGGGAAAATATGAACTGCCTCTGTGTTGTTTTTGTTTGCAAAGATACAGGCCTTTAACAGTCCTTCTATATCTTCCCGTAGATCACTGGAGGAACCTCTGGCAGAAAGGAGGTATGCCTCTCAAGGGCAGGAGGACTTGCAGAACGTGCTCTGCCAACTGGATTTTACCCACACTAGTGAAGAGCTTCTGCAGGCAGAGGTGACACGTCTGGAAGGCAGGTAGATAATTACATGCATTTCAGCAATGTTCAAATTGTTAGAAACTATTTCAATCATTGCATTGATAAAGTAAACTAATATAACAAATGAAAACATGTTTTTTCCTCCAGCTTTCACAAATTGGCCTAACTTCTGATTTCATTGAGATTAAAGGAGAACTTTGATTTCAATTAAAGTAGAACTTCCTAATCTTTTTAGCACCAAACAAACCTACCAGTCAGCCTGCATCTATCTGTGCCCTTAATCTGTTAAGAGCGGATGAATCAATGGATGACATGTCTGTGCTTCTAAAATTCCACTTATGTATAGTTCTACAGTTTTTTCTTTTCTTTTTTACACTGTCAATTCTTAATCTCTGCTAAATCATTTCCCCTGGTATAAAATATGTTTTAATATTCCTCATCTTGGGAAAAAGATGAAAACCCTCCTTTAATCCTACATCCCTGTCAAGTTACTTCCATGTTTCTCTGCTATTCTTCAAAACCCAATTCTTCAAGAGGTGTCTCTATTAACTCTCTGTATGTCTTCACATTTCTCACATGCAGAAGGCCTTCAGTTAGACTGGCTTTCCGTCTACCAGGCACCTCACTGGAGCTTCTCTTGGGGAGGTCTCACTGGACACGTGGTGCTCCTTCCCTCTGTTCTGAAATGCTGTTGATATGTCCTTGTGTGTTGTTTGAATCCTTATTTATGCTGTACTATGCCCAGCTCACTTGTATTACAATACAGTGAACTTTTTTTTTGGTCATACTGCAGAACTTTTTGATTGGGAGCAGTTTGATATTTTATTTTAAACATAAATCACAGTCATTTGTACTCTAATGTTTTCTGCATGTAGAAGATAAAAATATATAAACTGTTAGCCTGCAGGGAAACAAACAACCAAAAAATTTCCATTTTGCCTTTTTAAGTAACAAATTTTTATCCCTGCTCTAACTAATATGTCTTTTATTTCTGTTTTTGGAAACCACTAAATATTTTCTTTGCATAGTAAATATACTTGTATCCACAGAGTTTTTGTTTTATTTCTCACCTTGAAATACTTAAGATATTCTTAACTCTCATTACTGAAGTATATTTGCACACTGTAGATTGAATAAAATAAAGTTTAGTGTTCGTTTGACGGGCTTCCCTGGTGGCTCAGCGGGTAAAGAATCCATTTGTACTAGTGAAGGAGACATAGGTTAAATCCTTGAGTTGGGAAGATGCCCTGGAGAAGGTATGGCAACCCACTCCAGAATTCTTGCCTGGGAAATCCCACGGACAGAGGAGCCTGGTGGGGAACCATGGGATCACAAAAGAGGTGGACATGACTTAGTGGCTAAACAGCAATGACAAATTGTTATTGATATTAGAGCTAATAATTGCCAGGGTCCAGCCCTGGTGGATCCAGGGAATTCGAAGCGAGGATGGCGTGGGCGAGGAAAGCTTATTTATTTAGAAATATAAGATTAGATTAGAAAGAAATAGTGTAGTAGGAAAATTTAGGTGGAGAAAAGAGGCTGAATAACTTGATTTATGGGGAAGGCCAATAAAATCTGAGGACAAGAGATTTGCACCATCTACATTGGGCCACTGGCGCCCACTTGAATATCGAAGGGTGCCCCACCTTAGGCTCCTTTTCACGTAGATCTTAGAAGCCAGGGCAAGTAACTAGACATGGTGAGCCTCCCAGCCCCAGATGGGAATTCAGCCAGAAAAGGAGAGGGAGGGAGAGGGAGAAAGAGAGAGGGAGAGAGACACTAGTTTCTTTCATCCTCCAAGAAACTAGTTGAGAGACTAGTCTGAGAAACTGGTCCATCCTTTATTGTTCAGAAGGCTTTTTATATTTTTGATTGTACATAGAGATCAATGGGTAATACACAGTTATGCAGTGTCAGCAGCCCTGACTCTTATCAAAACCAGGCTTTCTCTCTGCTTACCTAGTTGTATATACGAGTCTTAGGTGATTTACATCATCTTCTGGCCAGAGAGCCAATTAGCATTTTACGGCCTTTTTTGTCAACCAGAAGACTTATTTATGTTGTTCTTCCCAAAGTCTGGTGCCACTCTCAGAAAGCACTAAATAAAGTTACATTCTTACATAGCAAAGATATAACAATTTATAACAAGTAAAAGGAGTACAGTGATTTATAACAAAAGAAAAGTAATTAACTCAAAAGTCTGGTGTTGCTAACATCAAAACTACTATATCCCTATTTCTGTATCCCAATTACATTGACTAATATCCTTCAGGTGCCTAAAAGATAAAGAATATGGAGGCCTGGCAGCAGTCATTGAGTCAACAGTGAAAACCCATCACCAATATGATTTTAGCTCTTTAGAAAAGGCTCCATATCTTTAAGATGCTTTAAGGTTTGTGCCTTTCACAGTTGGGGGGCTATAAACTCACAGTTGGGGGGCTATAAACAATTCACAAGTTGTAAAAAGTCCAGGGGAACCTGTTAGGCAAGTTAGAGAGCCATCCAAAGGGGGTTCAGAACGAGACATTCTTTTTATATGCAATAAGGCAGGCAGACTCTGGTTTTTGGGGGTAGATGTTCAGGAAAACTCAAGGGGAACCCCTGAAGCTACATCATGCCTTTGCATTTTGTTTGGCTTCCTTCCTCATGACCATTGCCATGGGCGGAATTCCTCACGCTTACTCCCGGCAAATAATTATATTTTTTATCATAGATTTTCTATTGACTAACTTTTTAATGGTCTTTTACATGTTTTGCTATGCTTTCAGCAGACTCTGAAAACTTGTGTCTTGTTTCTGACACACTGCCCACCTGGAACACCTTATTCTCTTTAGGCCTTGGTTTCCCCATCTTTAGATAGGACAAGATTATTCCTGATTTTTCTTCTCTCTCTACCTCAGTGTTTTATTTGACATATTATAGTCTTGTACTAAGTACCACATAATAAGCATTCTAGGATTTTTTAGAAATCAGGTTGGAATAAATGGATACAAATATCCCTGTTCAGTAATAAAACTGAATGACTTTAAAAATTATTTTTCTATAGCAAAAGACTGGAAGAAAAAGGAACCCTTTTAGACAGCTTATTTGTATTGTTCAGTTTGAACAGAATACTCCCTGAAACAGGAACTGGAGGAATGTACATGATTGTTTTGTGTTGTTGTATTGCCAAGGTGATATTTTTAACGATAACTTATCTGATAAATTGGCTGTGTGGGGGAACAGTCTAACAGTTATTAAGCCTTTATTGAACAGTCTGGAACTGAATGATGAAGGGCCCGAGAGTATGGTGGACAAGGTTAAAGGGCGGTGAGAAGTTAAAGATACTGTTTTAATTATAGAATTTGTAGTTTGAGAGACAGAATATGTACATTAAAAGACCTAAGAGCAATTTAAAGTGAAAGTTCTAGAAAGTGTCTACATTCAAACTCTAACAATTGAAAGTAGACTGTTTTTAAGATGATTTAGGAGAAGGCGATGGTACCCCACTCCAGTATTCTTGCTTAGAAAATCCCATGGACAGAGGAGCCTGGAAGGCTGCAGTCCATGGGATCACTGAGGGTCAGATACGACTGAGCGACTTCACTTTCACGCATTGGAGAAGGAAATGGCAACCTACTCCAGTGTTCTTGCCTCGAGAATCTCAGGGACGGGGGAGCCTGGTGGGCTGCCGTCCCTCGGGTCGCACAGAGTCAGACACGACTGAAGTGACTTAGCAGCAGCAGCAGGGGAATGAAGGTCGGGGTGGCTCTATTCAGGTAAATGCTGATTCGATTCTTAAAAGGGTGTTGACTGTCTGTTGTCAGGTGGTGGGGGAGGTGCTGTGTGGCCACGCGGGTGATATGTGAAAAGAAAAGAAGTCAGGCTTAGCACATGGCGCAAGGCAGACTGTAAGCCTAGCAATTTAGAAGCAAAACGACTTTATAGTGGGTATGAGCTGTGAGATAAGAGAGGTAGGTCCCTGAGGTTCTTATATCTGATGAGGGATAAATAAAGGTGACAGGTTGGAAACTCATGATTATTTTGGCAGCTGTGTGTAGGATGGGATTGTAGTTAAGCATGGTGAAGACTGACATTATGGTGGCAGTTCGTGTACGACTAGAGAGAAAATTGCCTAAGTTGCTATAGCATTTAGAATTTTGTAACCAGTAGTATTTTAAACAGATAGAAGGTATATAGGTGAACACAGAAGTCAAAAGTATCTCCCCAGAAGTGTGGATTGGATTTTGCTGACTCCACTGATACGGAAATTGGAAATGAGTTTTATTTTGGGGTACAAAGTGATGTTTATTTCTTGGACATTAAGAGGGTAGTTAGATAACTTGTGGGATTCAGGGTTTTATTTTAAAGATGTGACCTAATTTTTGTCATACAGCTTAGAATCTGTGAGTGCAACCTGTAAACAGCTGAGCCAAGAGCTAATGGAAAAATATGGAGAGCTGAAGAAGATGGAAGTGCACAACAATGAGTACAGGGCCGAGATCAAGAAGGTGAGAGGTGCAGAGCCCGCTGTGTTTGTAGACTGAGCGGTGGGTTGGGGGTTATAGTAGTGAATTTTAATGAGAGAAAAATGTCATCCAGAGGCCATGTGGTGCTCATGAGTAGAGCACCTGTAAGGTGCTTTGGGGAATATCTTTCTGTGTCTTCCTCAGGGATGCCGTTTAAATATTTTCAAGATAATTGAAGCCTGCCCCCTTTGAACTCTACAACTTTATTTTAAATATGTCTTGATGAAAATTTTTCTAAAAGATGACATACCTTCTTGCTTGCATGAACACATGAACATATTAACTGAGATAGCATTTAGTATTTTCTTACTGACTGAAGGTGGTGATGGATGTGTATTCTCTTCTGTACTGTGGGTAGTTATATCCTCATTGGCATTTGAAATTTGTGGAATTTGTCTCTGTGTTAGTGGGCCCCAGCTGGCCTATTTATTGAGTCATTTTTTAAAGTTACTTCTTTGAGATTACTTCTAGCTCCTTTCTTTTTCTCCTTCTGTTATCTTCTGTGGACCAGGAAACCATATAAGCAAAATTTTTAGATTTGCAACCAGAAAGAGTAAAGGTAACAAATGCTGTCCTCTCAACAATGTGTGCTTCAGCTCTTTGATGCTGGTTCTCAGCATTTGAGTCAGCCATCTCTCACTGTTTGGAGATCTAATAAATAATTGTGGGCATAACCACCTGACCTTCAGTACAGATATGCAGCTTGGTAAATTGCTAATTTTTTGCAGATTCAATTAGGGGAAAATTTATGACTTGTGGCAAGGTAAAAATTACTCTATTATTAATATTATATTTTTCTATCTAACATGTCTTCTCTCAATTTGTAATGCTTTCTGTTTTTTTTTTTTTTTTTGCAGTTGAAAGAACAGATTTTACAGGCTGAACAGAGTTACAGTTCTGTACTAGAAGGAATGAAGATGGAGATCTCCCAGCTAACTCGAGAGTTACATCAGCGAGATATCACTATTGCTTCCACCAAAAGTTCTTCCTCTGACATGGAAAAGCGACTCAGAGCAGAGATACAAAAGGCAGAAGAAAAAGCAGTTGAGCATAAGGTGAAACTTGAACAAACATTTTCTTTATTTGAAGTTTGTTTTTGAAGGTTCACTTTATTAAGGGTATAATTTCCATAGTGTTTAATTCAGTAAATTTTTATTAACCCTCTTCTTTAGGCTGGTTAACAAGTAGTCTAGTGAAGATTGGCAGGAGTTAAGAGTAGTTCAGACAAGTGAAAAGACTATTTCTATGGTGAGTGGTGAAGGTTACCCTATTCACTGTGGCAGGTGGGACAAGTGGTGAGGGATGAAATGGGAAAGCAGGGATTAGCTCCTGAAGGGCCCACCTGCCCTATGCAGTTTTCATGTTATCTTGGGGTCTGTAGAGAATGGGTTAAACAGGAGTAAAAAGTTTCTGTGGTTGTATGGAGAATAAGCAAGGAGGCAGAGAGACCACTCAGATGCTGTCACAGCAGTGAGATGGTGGCCTGAGCACTGCGCAGGGGAGACCCAGGGAGATGGATGCATTCTGGAGATACTTGCCTGGTAAGATTGACTAGACTTTGTATTTGACTGGACAGGGAGAGTGAGTTAGACAAAGTTAGGGAAGGATGTCACTAGCATTCCAGCTTGGGCAACGATTAGAGAGAGTGATGCTCTTTAATGAAATATAGAAAAGATAAGGAGCAGGTTTGGGGAGGATCATGAATTTGTATGAAAGGGACAAAAAATGGGGAAGCTGGCAGATAGGACACTGGTTTGAGATAAAAGCTGGACTTTCATATGGAAATATCTAATAGTTCCACAGAAGGCCTAGAGTGCAAGATTGAAATCAAGGTAAAACATTTAGCCGTGGAAGTCTTTACATGAAGTTGGCATTTGAAACGCCAAGAGACTTAGATATTGTAAGGAGAAGACATAGAGTGTGAAGAGGAGAGACTTGAACCCAACTTAGGAAACTACTCATTTAGGGTAAAAAAAGTGCCAGAATGATGCTAAAAAGGAAAGAGACAATAAGGAAGAAAACCAGATCATTTTCACAAAAGAAGCAGGAAGGCAGGAATCTTCAAGTAGGAATAAGCTACTACCCTTGAAAGGAGTGCAGATTACAAGATGCTGGAGGCAGAGGCCAGGAGGAGGAGTGCCAGGGCATCACCAGTGCCTGGATTGGTCTGTTTAGAATAATACTCTTAATTGCATGCATACAAATTCATGTTGAAAGACCTCTTCAAAAAATGTTTTAGAAAGTATTTGTATATATGAATGAAGAATGTAACTTCACCTGATGAAAATTATATATAGAAAAAATTTTTAAGATGCATTTGATTTATTCATTACGTTTATTTATCTTTTTCTACTTTTCCCTTCTCAGGAGATATTGGGTCAGCTGGAATCACTCAAGTTAGAAAATCGTCATCTTTCTGAAATGGTGATGAAATTGGAATTGGGTTTACATGAGGTACGTATATAGAAACTTGCTTTTCTGCTATACAAGCCTCTTGTATAGCTTTTCTGCTATACAAGAAATTACTTTGTAAATACTGATATTGTAAAGAGAAAGCTAAGATAAAACTATGAAATGATCCTTCTGCAAAAACTTTCTAAAAATGAAATCAAGACGGTGATAGTAGTGAGCAAAATATCACCCTTCATTCCAGCAACTGGAAGATTTTAAAAAATACTATATGTGATAAAAATACATGTAAAGCAGAGAGAATATACATAAAGGGTTTGGCATAATGTCTGGCATTTAGTAGGTATATAATAAATATTTAATGCTGTTATGATTACTGTAATGACTATTTTCGCAGTCTTTTCATTATAAAGAATGTCATCTTTTAAGTATTTTGTTTTAAATATATTTCTACAAGGTAAAAGTGTTAAGTGAAAGTTTCAGTTGCTTGGTTGTATCTGACTCTGCGACCCCATGGACTATAGCCCTCCAGGCTCCTATGTCCATGGAATTCTCCAGGCAAAAATACTGGAATGGGTAGCCATTCCCTTCTCCAGGGGATCTTCCCAACTCAGAGATCAAACCCGTATCTCCTGCATTGCAGGCAGATTCTTTACCATCTGAGCCACTAGAGAAAATACACTTCATTTAATCAAATATTCTAAAATCTTTTATGCTCAAAGTATTTAGTAGATGGTATAATAGATACAAGGATGAATAAGAGTCTTGTCTTTACAAGACTGAGGGTAATCCAGTAGGGAGGGTAAGAAATGTAAGCGAGCGTCTATGAAACCAGAGAACAGGATTAGCTAACAGAGTTACCAGTTGTGTGGGTGCTCTTTTAACTATTTTGTTATAAAATTGTTATTTTTGCAAAATGACCCATCTGTTTCTTACCTCTCTTTTCTTGATATGGGTCAAATGCCCAGAGATTTTAGAAATTCTTCTTTTCTGTTTTTCTGGAGAGTTCATGCCTCTAAAAATTCATGGTTATACAATGGCCCTGTTGGCTCCTAAGTAGTTTTAGTTTCACTCTCAAGGATTCTGGAGGCTGGGGTGGAAGAACATGCAAAACACTACACGAATACTTTATTTCAGCTAAAGGAAAATACAGGGAACCATTTTTATAATCTTTTGAAAGGGTGAGACTCTCTAGCATCCCGAAACTGCAAAGAATTTTGCAACATAAAGAATTCTACAACATAAAAATATAAAATTTCTGGACTACAAAAGACCCCATTTAAAAGACTGATAGACTAGAGGAAAACAATCTGTTAATAGACAAAAGGTTAATATATAAGGCCTTATAAAGATAATACAATCATTGGGATCTAGTGGGAAAATAGGTTCAGTTCAGTACAGTTCAATCCCTCAGTCGTGTCCGATTCTTTGAGACCCCATGGACTGCAGCAGACCAGGCTTCCCTGTCTATTACCAATTCCCAGAGCTTGCTCAAACTAATGTGCATCGAGTCGGTGATGCCATCCAACTATCTCATCGTCTGTTGTCCCCTTCTCCTCCTGCCTCCCATCTTTCCCAGCATCAAGGTCTTTTCAAATGAGTCAGTTCTTCGCATCAGGTGGCCAAAGTATCGGAGCTTCAGCTTCAGCATCAATCCTGCCAGTGAATATTCAGGAGTGATTTCCTTTAGGGTTGACTGGTTGGATCTCCTTGCAGTCCAAGGGACTCTCAAGAGTCTTCTCCAACACCACAGTTCAAAAGCATCAATTCTTCGGCGCTCAGCTTTCTTTATAGTCCAATTCTCACATCCATACACAACTATTGGAAATACCATATCTTTGACTGCATGGACCTTTGTCAGCAAAGTAATGTCTCTGCTTTTTAATATGCTATTTAGGCTGGTCATAGCTTTTCTTCCAAGGAGAAAGTGTTTTNAAGGAATGAAGATGGAGATCTCCCAGCTAACTCGAGAGTTACATCAGCGAGATATCACTATTGCTTCCACCAAAAGTTCTTCCTCTGACATGGAAAAGCGACTCAGAGCAGAGATACAAAAGGCAGAAGAAAAAGCAGTTGAGCATAAGGTGAAACTTGAACAAACATTTTCTTTATTTGAAGTTTGTTTTTGAAGGTTCACTTTATTAAGGGTATAATTTCCATAGTGTTTAATTCAGTAAATTTTTATTAACCCTCTTCTTTAGGCTGGTTAACAAGTAGTCTAGTGAAGATTGGCAGGAGTTAAGAGTAGTTCAGACAAGTGAAAAGACTATTTCTATGGTGAGTGGTGAAGGTTACCCTATTCACTGTGGCAGGTGGGACAAGTGGTGAGGGATGAAATGGGAAAGCAGGGATTAGCTCCTGAAGGGCCCACCTGCCCTATGCAGTTTTCATGTTATCTTGGGGTCTGTAGAGAATGGGTTAAACAGGAGTAAAAAGTTTCTGTGGTTGTATGGAGAATAAGCAAGGAGGCAGAGAGACCACTCAGATGCTGTCACAGCAGTGAGATGGTGGCCTGAGCACTGCGCAGGGGAGACCCAGGGAGATGGATGCATTCTGGAGATACTTGCCTGGTAAGATTGACTAGACTTTGTATTTGACTGGACAGGGAGAGTGAGTTAGACAAAGTTAGGGAAGGATGTCACTAGCATTCCAGCTTGGGCAACGATTAGAGAGAGTGATGCTCTTTAATGAAATATAGAAAAGATAAGGAGCAGGTTTGGGGAGGATCATGAATTTGTATGAAAGGGACAAAAAATGGGGAAGCTGGCAGATAGGACACTGGTTTGAGATAAAAGCTGGACTTTCATATGGAAATATCTAATAGTTCCACAGAAGGCCTAGAGTGCAAGATTGAAATCAAGGTAAAACATTTAGCCGTGGAAGTCTTTACATGAAGTTGGCATTTGAAACGCCAAGAGACTTAGATATTGTAAGGAGAAGACATAGAGTGTGAAGAGGAGAGACTTGAACCCAACTTAGGAAACTACTCATTTAGGGTAAAAAAAGTGCCAGAATGATGCTAAAAAGGAAAGAGACAATAAGGAAGAAAACCAGATCATTTTCACAAAAGAAGCAGGAAGGCAGGAATCTTCAAGTAGGAATAAGCTACTACCCTTGAAAGGAGTGCAGATTACAAGATGCTGGAGGCAGAGGCCAGGAGGAGGAGTGCCAGGGCATCACCAGTGCCTGGATTGGTCTGTTTAGAATAATACTCTTAATTGCATGCATACAAATTCATGTTGAAAGACCTCTTCAAAAAATGTTTTAGAAAGTATTTGTATATATGAATGAAGAATGTAACTTCACCTGATGAAAATTATATATAGAAAAAATTTTTAAGATGCATTTGATTTATTCATTACGTTTATTTATCTTTTTCTACTTTTCCCTTCTCAGGAGATATTGGGTCAGCTGGAATCACTCAAGTTAGAAAATCGTCATCTTTCTGAAATGGTGATGAAATTGGAATTGGGTTTACATGAGGTACGTATATAGAAACTTGCTTTTCTGCTATACAAGCCTCTTGTATAGCTTTTCTGCTATACAAGAAATTACTTTGTAAATACTGATATTGTAAAGAGAAAGCTAAGATAAAACTATGAAATGATCCTTCTGCAAAAACTTTCTAAAAATGAAATCAAGACGGTGATAGTAGTGAGCAAAATATCACCCTTCATTCCAGCAACTGGAAGATTTTAAAAAATACTATATGTGATAAAAATACATGTAAAGCAGAGAGAATATACATAAAGGGTTTGGCATAATGTCTGGCATTTAGTAGGTATATAATAAATATTTAATGCTGTTATGATTACTGTAATGACTATTTTCGCAGTCTTTTCATTATAAAGAATGTCATCTTTTAAGTATTTTGTTTTAAATATATTTCTACAAGGTAAAAGTGTTAAGTGAAAGTTTCAGTTGCTTGGTTGTATCTGACTCTGCGACCCCATGGACTATAGCCCTCCAGGCTCCTATGTCCATGGAATTCTCCAGGCAAAAATACTGGAATGGGTAGCCATTCCCTTCTCCAGGGGATCTTCCCAACTCAGAGATCAAACCCGTATCTCCTGCATTGCAGGCAGATTCTTTACCATCTGAGCCACTAGAGAAAATACACTTCATTTAATCAAATATTCTAAAATCTTTTATGCTCAAAGTATTTAGTAGATGGTATAATAGATACAAGGATGAATAAGAGTCTTGTCTTTACAAGACTGAGGGTAATCCAGTAGGGAGGGTAAGAAATGTAAGCGAGCGTCTATGAAACCAGAGAACAGGATTAGCTAACAGAGTTACCAGTTGTGTGGGTGCTCTTTTAACTATTTTGTTATAAAATTGTTATTTTTGCAAAATGACCCATCTGTTTCTTACCTCTCTTTTCTTGATATGGGTCAAATGCCCAGAGATTTTAGAAATTCTTCTTTTCTGTTTTTCTGGAGAGTTCATGCCTCTAAAAATTCATGGTTATACAATGGCCCTGTTGGCTCCTAAGTAGTTTTAGTTTCACTCTCAAGGATTCTGGAGGCTGGGGTGGAAGAACATGCAAAACACTACACGAATACTTTATTTCAGCTAAAGGAAAATACAGGGAACCATTTTTATAATCTTTTGAAAGGGTGAGACTCTCTAGCATCCCGAAACTGCAAAGAATTTTGCAACATAAAGAATTCTACAACATAAAAATATAAAATTTCTGGACTACAAAAGACCCCATTTAAAAGACTGATAGACTAGAGGAAAACAATCTGTTAATAGACAAAAGGTTAATATATAAGGCCTTATAAAGATAATACAATCATTGGGATCTAGTGGGAAAATAGGTTCAGTTCAGTACAGTTCAATCCCTCAGTCGTGTCCGATTCTTTGAGACCCCATGGACTGCAGCAGACCAGGCTTCCCTGTCTATTACCAATTCCCAGAGCTTGCTCAAACTAATGTGCATCGAGTCGGTGATGCCATCCAACTATCTCATCGTCTGTTGTCCCCTTCTCCTCCTGCCTCCCATCTTTCCCAGCATCAAGGTCTTTTCAAATGAGTCAGTTCTTCGCATCAGGTGGCCAAAGTATCGGAGCTTCAGCTTCAGCATCAATCCTGCCAGTGAATATTCAGGAGTGATTTCCTTTAGGGTTGACTGGTTGGATCTCCTTGCAGTCCAAGGGACTCTCAAGAGTCTTCTCCAACACCACAGTTCAAAAGCATCAATTCTTCGGCGCTCAGCTTTCTTTATAGTCCAATTCTCACATCCATACACAACTATTGGAAATACCATATCTTTGACTGCATGGACCTTTGTCAGCAAAGTAATGTCTCTGCTTTTTAATATGCTATTTAGGCTGGTCATAGCTTTTCTTCCAAGGAGAAAGTGTTTTTTAATGTCATGGCTACAGTCATCATCTGCAGTGATTTTGGAGCCCAAGAAAATAAAATCTCTTACTGTTTCCATTGTTTCCCCATCTCTTTGCCACGAAGTGATGGGACTGGATGCCATGATCTTAGTTTTTTGAATGTTGAATTTTAAGCCTGCATATCTGAGGTTATTGATATTTCTCTCAGAAATGTTGATTTCACCTTGTGCTTCATCCAGCCCAGCATTTCTCATGATGTACTCTGCATACAAGTTAAATAAGCAGGGTGACAATATGTAGCCTTGACACACTCCTTTCCCAATTTGGAACCAGTTTGTTGTTCCTTGTCCGGTTCTAACTGTTGCTTCTTGACCTGCAGACAGATTTCTGAGAGGGCAGGTCAGGTGCTCTGGTATTCCCATCTCTTGAAGAATTTTCCACAGTTTGTTGTGATCTACATAGTCCATAAATAGATAATCAGAGAAGTAATGCAGAAATTCAGCAAGAAGAAAAAAGCAGTTACATCCCTTTAATAATCAAAAGAAATAAATATTCTTTTATTTATTGACATGATAATGATTTTTTTAAACTGATATAACCAGTGTTGGCAGGGCTATAGAGCAACAGGCTCTTTAGTGCTCTGTTAATGAGAAAGTAAATTGACATAGCTATTCTGGAGAGCAGTTTAGCAATATCCATTAAACCAAATGTAAATACATGCAGTCTATAAAGTCCTGAGTCATGTGCATTTCTGATTTTGGTTGTCATTGCTGAATTGTTCTCCTTTTGTCATCAGTTTGCATTCCCAAAGAACCCATCCCGGAGAAGCAAATGCATGAAAACGGTCATTTCAGTGTTGTTTGCAATATCCAAAATTTTTTTAAAATGTAACTGTTAGTCTGTAGAGGGATGGTTTCTTGATTTTCTTTACTAGGAAAATGTTATGCCGTCATTTAATGTGGCAGATGAACATATGCTCCCTCGCCAAATGCCTCTAAAACTAAAGTGAAAGGACTTTATTTTTTAAAGCAAACCTACAAGGATGGGAAAAGGAGAGGAGACAACAGCTAAATATTCTGTAAAGGGGAAGGGGGATGGAAGGAAGGAGAGAAGAAAGGAAGGAAGCATAGATGGAAGGAAGGGAAACAACTCTATACACCTTGATAAGCAATACTAAGCTAGTGGTGGAGAAAACCGAGAACCTGATCTGCACCACAGAGTCTTCAAAAGGCTCGGGGTTTCGGTTCAGTTCAGTTGTGGCTGATTCTATGCGACCCCATGCACTGCAGCATGCCAGTCTTTGCTGTCCATCACCAATTCCCAGAGCTCGCTCAAAGTCATGTCCATCGAGTCGGTGATGCCATCCAACCGTCTCATCCTCTGTTGTCCCCTTCTCCTATCTTCAGTCTTTCCCAGGGTCTTTTCCAGTGAGTCAGTTCACATCAGGTGGTCAAAGTATTGGAGCTTCAGCTTCAGCAGCAGTCCTTCCTGTGAATATTCAGGACGAATTTCCTTTAGGGTTGACTGGTTGAATTTCCTTGCAGTCTAGGGGACTCTCAAGAGTCTCCAACAGCACAATTCAAAAGCATCATTTCTTCGGTGCTCAGCTTTCTTTATGGTCCAACTCTCACATCTGTGCATGACTTCTGGAAAAACCATAGCTTTGACTAGATGAACCTTTGCTGGCAAAGTAATGTCTCTGCTTTTTGATATGCTGTCTTGGTTGGTCATAACTTTTCTTCCAAAAGTCTTTTAATTTCATGGCTACAGTCACCATCTGCAGTGATTTTGGAGCCCAAGAAAATAAAGTCTGTCACTGCTCAGGATTTGGAAATAGCTGATTGAGACTTTCATCTTATGTAATGTTCGTATTTAAGAGTTGGGAACTCTCAGAGGTGCTTAACCCAGACTAGGGCCAGAGATTCTGTTTCAGCTTAATTTCTCCTGAAACCTCTAACAGTGGTAGTGAAGTCCTTTCTTCACACAGCCAGGNCAGGATTTGGAAATAGCTGATTGAGACTTTCATCTTATGTAATGTTCGTATTTAAGAGTTGGGAACTCTCAGAGGTGCTTAACCCAGACTAGGGCCAGAGATTCTGTTTCAGCTTAATTTCTCCTGAAACCTCTAACAGTGGTAGTGAAGTCCTTTCTTCACACAGCCAGGTGTGTACTTGCTATGCACTTTTTATATTACCTTTCACATTCATTTGTTTGTAATTGTTATTAATAAAATAGTAAATTTGAGAAAAAATTAAATGATGCCTGCCTGGAAAAAGCAAACATTATCTTCTTCTAAAAGATATCTTTAATAATATCAGATATCAAACTCTGCCTGTTGAGGATCATGTCAGCAGTTTAGACTTCCTCTGATTTTGAAGTTACAGTATAAACATGATGTATGTGTTAAGAATAATTATTAGAAAGTTCCATGTTGTATTTACCATCTTAGGAAAGTGATATTACTTTTACAAATGAGTAATTTTGGCTGAATAACTCTTAATAAAAGTATCTAATTAGCTTTGTAATGAGAGCAATAGCTCTGATAAATTATTTACCACAGTGAAAATAAAAGTCTCCAGTAGTTCATAGTTTAACTCCTATGTCCTGCAGATTTTTTTTTTTAATTTTATCTGTCAACAACTTGCTGAAAGATTTTATAACGTATTGTCACTACTAGTACAGATAGTTAAATGGTTGTATTTTAAGCTTTATTTTTTTTGTTAGGTAAATTGTGTTTGTCAAACTACTTGACCAGCTTGTTTTCAAAACATTCTTTATAGAAAAAGGCAAGCTAAACATCATATTAAATTCCAAAGAAGATAACCATAATTTTTCAGAATGCTAGTGAAAATATTTTTTCATTAGGAAAAAATGGTCCAGCCTTCTGTTTTTTAAGGTACTATATTACTAGGAAACACCTAGAATTGAAGAGCAGTAAAATTTATAATCACAGAATTCAGACCATATCAGAGTAGTAATTTGTACCTTATCCTTGTTGAATACTGACTTACCATGTCAAAATCAATCTCATATACCAGAATAGGTACAACATTATATAAAAGTTTTTAAGACCAGAGAGTTATTTATTTAAAAGCTGTCCATGCCAGTCAGAATTCCTTCTCAGAACCTTACGTTCAGATTTTTTTCTTTGAAATGGATCTCTTGATTTTCTTCCACAGGTGTTGTGGGGCTATT
>SJYA01023691.1:0-12501 GCA_006410615.1 Neotragus moschatus
ACAAGAGAAGACTCTACACATGGACATCACCAGATGGTCAACACCGAAATCAGATTGATTATATTCTCTACAGCAAAAGATGGAGAAGCTCTATACAGTCAAGCCCGTAATGGGCTATTACTTAGCCACAAAAAAAGAATGAAATAATGCCATTGGTAGCAATATGGATGGACCGAGATGTTGTCATACTGAGTGAAGTAAGTCCGATAAAGAGAAATACAATATTGCTCATATGTGGAATCTAGATAAAATCTAGATAAAAGTGATACAGGTAAACTTATTTATGAAACAGAAACAGGCTTAGAGATACTGAAAACAAACATGGTTACCAAGAAGGAAGGGGGAGAGGGATAAACTGGGAGATTGGGATTGACATAGACACACGACGATATATAAAATAGCTAACTATTAAGAACCTGCTGTATAGCACAGGGAACTCAATACTCTGTAATGACCTATATGGAAAAAAAACCTAAGAAAAAAGAGTGGATTTATGTATTTGTATAACTGATCCACTTTGCTGTACACCCTAAAGTAACCCAACATTGTAATATTATACTCCAATAGAAATTTTTTTTAAAAATTAGGAAGAAAAATCAAGACCAAGAACAGGGTGGAGAGGACCACAGTGGGCAGAGGGGAGGGGGTGCTCACCGATGAAGGTCTTCAGGAGGGGATCGATGGGGTGGGGCTGATCAGAGATGAGGTACTTGACTGCTGTGATGACGGTGCAGCGGGTGTGTGGCCGACCTGCAGGACGGGAGGGGTGGCATTGGCGGGGGCACGCCAAGCTTCCCCTCATCTCCGTGGAAGACGGGATCGGAACCTCTTCCCATGCAACCCTACACATCCATCTTCGAGGAAGTCAATTGCCACTTTCCTCGGCAGCCCGCAATCACTCCTAAATTCTGACTGCAGCTGAGACAGTACAACTGCTGGTTCTCAAGCACCCACTCAGAGGACACGAACAGAGAATGAGTACCCAAGATGAGGCTCAATCCGAAAAAAGATCTCTGCCCAGGCCTTGGAGCTGTGTTCTATTTTTCAGATATTTTTTAGACATATTATCTCAATTAATCTTCTGGCTTAATCCTAGTCATTGGTTGATAATATTAGTTAAAATAATTTCAAAAATTGTTAATCTCCACTTTACAGATGTGGAAAGAGAGACCAGAAAGGTTAAAATCAGATCTAAGGTCACCAGCAAGTCCAGAATTCACCAGCTGCTTCTGAGCTCTCTCTGGGCCCCCCTGCAACCTGCATTCTCCAAGGAGACAGCAGTTGTGCTTCAGACAGGTTAAAATCACTTAATTTTGCTTTTCTGCTTGCTTTCTGAGTAAAGAAGCTACAGAAAGGGAAGGAAATAAACTTCCCATCAGGGTGGAGGAAATTAATTGGCCATCTCTCTCTCCTCTCCACCTCTCACCCCCACTAGCCCATAGCACTGAATGGGTTAAGGCTGTTTCCACCCACAGACTTTAGTTCAAGACTCAGGACAAAGTTCACAAGTTGATGCTTGGGTATGGGGGAGTGAGTTATGGACTTCAGACTTGCAGCTTTTTTCCTCTTTCTTTTTCCATCCTGACTGGCTCCTAAGAAGATTCAGGGTGGCTGGTGAGGATAATACACAAAGAGTAGGATTAAGTGAATTAAGAAAAATGAGGCCAAGGACAAAGTGAGATGGAGACCAGAATGAGGGGCGTGCAGAGAGAGGAAGTCCCATGAACTTGCTGGTACCAGGCAGCTTATTTGGCTCGAAGCGTCCCACAGCTGGTGGTAAAAAAGGAAATGTGGCCAGTTAGCTGGTTCAACGGTGGGTGCAAGGCCCAAGCAAACCTGAGCTATGAAAAGGTAGGGCTCAGACCTCCCTGGTGGCCCAGTGGTTAAGAATCCACCATGCAATGCAGGGGACATGGGTTCAATCCCTGGTCCAGGAAGATCCTGCGTGCCGAGAAGCGACTAAGCCTGAGTGCCACAACTCCTGAGCCCGTGCTCTGCAACAAGAGAAGCCACCACAATGATAAGCGCCACACCAGAGGGCAGCCTCACCTCCCCGCAACTAGAGAAGGCCCGTGCACTCCAACAAAGACCCAGTGCAGCCGAAAGTAAATAAAATTAAAAAAAAAAAAAAAAAAGGAAAAAACTGCCTCTCATGCCTAGAACCTCGCCTCCCAAGGTTTCTTGTGAAGATCCCTATGGGTGTAACAGGTGATCCTCTCCACACGGTCATCCTGTCCACACAGCAGTGAGGGCCAGAGCTGGCTTCTACACCAGCCACCCAGGAAGGGCCTAACTGGAACCACTAGCACAGCAACAGCAGCAGATACACGACGAATCAGGTACCACCCGTCAGACCAAGCACTCTGCCTGCGTTGTCAGCTAACCCCCCACTGACCACACGGAGGCCAGCAGACCAGCTCTAGGCCCGGAGGCCTTTCATTCCCAGGGGCTGTGACTTGCCCCGTCCACCTGCCCTTCTTCCTCCCTGAGCTGCAGAATATCCTGATGCACTCTGACCCCACGACGTGAGACCTGCCCTCCTCACCCCGTCCCTGGCCCTCTCCGAGCCACGGGGCCTGGCATCCCCTCCGAGTCCAGGTTTACATTTGCTCCTGGTCCCCGAAATGAGCTGCATTCTGTGGCCTGCTGTTTCTGGCCCCTCAGAGAACTGCCTTTACTAACCTTCGCCCGGGGCATTCTGAGAAGTTTACTTGTTGGAAGGACACGTGAAGAATTGTGTCCCCTCCATCCCAGAGGGGGGCCCTGGAAAAGGCTCCCGAGTCTCAGGAAACGCTGTTTCTAACAGCTCCTCTGCATTAAATCTTATCAACACCATGATGCTCAGATCCCCATCACCTGAACGAGCTCATCCAGTGTGGACCTCTTGGGCTCACTGGCCAGTTTCAATCTGGGCTGCCTTTGCCCATCCCCAGGCTCCTACCTGCAGCAAGCTGCTTCCGGAACCGCGGCAGGAGGGAGGGTGGGTTTACGAGGACGAGCTTCCCAATGCACTCGGCCACCACCCCCCGGGTGCCCTCCTCGGCGCCCTCGCAGCGCTGGAACAGCAGGGCCCAGATGTCCTCAGCGTAGGGCTTCAGGCTGTCGGGCTGGGCAGCCCCCAGGGCCTCGCGCAGTGAGTGCAGCAGCAGGTACTGCCTCCGGGGCTCGGCCTCCATCTGCCCCAGCAGGAAGGGCAGGAAGTCGGGCAGGTTCCCTGCGCCCACGCGACCCAGCGCGTAGGAGGCAGCCGCCCTCACGTCCTCACTGGGTGAGCCCAGGGCTTCCAGGAGCACCGCCTTCAGCTCCCGCTGTGGGCCTGGCCCAGCCACCTGGCCCACCTCAGCCAGCGACAGGAATGCCAGGACCTTGATCCCGGGGCTCGAGCTGAGCGACCTGGCCTCGCTGACCAGGCGGTTGGCGGTGCCTGCCGCCTCCTGGGGACAGGCCGCGGCGAGGGCCGCCACGCAGCGGGCCAGCGAGTGGAACACTTGCTTGTGCAGGCTGGGCCCGCCGTCCGCCGCCTGCTCATACACGGGCACTGTGAGCAGGCCGATGAGCTTGGCGTAGTCCACGCATGGCGGCCGGGTCCCCACCAGGGCCTGCAGGAAGCCTTCGGTGGCCGCCAGCACCCCGGCTGGCAGCAGGGGTGAGCGCAGCAACCGCAGCAGCTCGGCCAGCACGGGGCCGCTGACCTCGGCCATGGAGGCCGGCTGGGCACGGGTCACGGTAGCGAGGAAGTCCACGGCCAGCTGGGCCACGTGCATGTCGCTCTCACTGACCAGGGCGGGCAGCTCGGCCAGCACGGCCCGCACGGCGGACGGCGGGAGACCAGGGCCCTGGCTCTGCGCCAGGGCAGCCAGGGCCGCCAGCGTGGCCAGCCGCAGCGCCCGCTGGTTCTTGCGCAGGAAGGAGGCCAGGATGGGCAGCGCCTCCGCCAGGATGGGCTGCAGGCTGATCTTCAGTGGGGACACGGCCACCAGCGTTAGCGCCTTGACGGCCGAAAGCCGCGTGATCTCGTTCCGCAGGCGGTCCAGGAGGAGCAAGAGTGACGGCTCCAGGTCATCCCCGAGCCGGTCACCCAGGTGGCCCACAAGGTGGCCCATGCAGGAGATGGCCCGCTCCTTCACCTCCTGGTCCAGGTCGGTGGCCCGAAGCCGGGCAAGGGTGGCCGCGGACATCTCTCCAACGTAGGGCTCGGGGTCCAGCTTCCGAGGCCCATCCAGTGGCCACAGCGCCTTCACCAGCTCCTGGAGCACCAGCAGGGCCTCGGCTGCGATCTTGTAGAAAGGGTCAGCCACGCAGGCCATCACCGGTGGCAGGAGAGTGGGCAGGTGGGGCTGGAAGGCCTCGGCCGGCTCTGTGCCCAGCAGCCCCTGCAGGAAGGCCAGGGCGTCCATCCGGATGGTGGAGGAGCTCGAGCGGTCCGCCAGTGAGAAGACGATGCCTGTGGGGTGGGTGCCTAGGTTACCAGGACACACACCCTGACCCGACTCAGCCCTCCATGGATGCGGGGGTGGAGGACCCACAGGTCTCTGAGCTGGACCCAGGCACCTGGGCCCTTATGCAGCAGCAGGTTTTGAGAGGTCAGGGCTCAGCTGGAGCCAGGGCTGAGGAGACAGGCAAGGAAGCTTACGTGAACACAGGACAGAGGGCCGCACCCCAGTCCTGTACTCACTGCTGGCAGTGGGGAGCCGCCGCTGTAGGCTGCTGAACAGTGGTACTGGCAGGGAGTGGGGGCTGGGGGTTGGGTTCAGGGGAGAAGCCAGAAGAGCAGACCCCAGGTTCCAGGGCAGCCTACCTGCTACCAGCACGGGCATGTGCTCCACCAGGCTGCCCGGGAGGACACCCGCCAGCTCGGTGAGGAGGCTGAAGCAGCCCTGGCGGGCCCTGGCACTCCGGTCTTTCAGCTGCCGCTGCAGGGCCTTCATCACAAGAGGCACCTGTGGGCAAGTCAGGGGCGAGGAGGAGGCCAGTGACCACCCAGGAACCCACACACCCCACCCACTACTGGGGGGCTCTGCCCAGGCACCTGACAAGGAGGGACCCTCAGTTTGTGGAGGCAATCATTCCACCCTGAGCTCCCCATCACTCACTCTGTGCCAGACACCTCATTCCACATGCACCCTCTGAGGCCCACGCGACACTTGGGAGACAGGCCGAGAGTAGAAGTAGCCAGCGCAGGTCACTGGATCGGGGCCCCTTTCCCTCCCCAGCTGGATTCCCTCCCTGACAAGCTGACCCACTCCCAAGGCTCGGATTCCACTGAAGCAGTGACTCCAGATCTACATCTGACACCAGACTTGTGTGCTACCTGCCCACCTGACATCTCAACTTGGGCATCCAACGAGGACTTCGAACAGA
Source organism: Neotragus moschatus (assembly GCA_006410615.1). Lineage (NCBI taxonomy): Eukaryota > Metazoa > Chordata > Mammalia > Artiodactyla > Bovidae > Neotragus > Neotragus moschatus. The sequence continues at coordinate 5,362 of SJYA01023691.1, forward strand.
GTAAATGTCCAGAACAAAACTCCGCACATTCCCCACTCCACCATCTCGGGGACTGTACTTCATGCGTTAGCCAGAGCAGAGAAGTCACATGACATCTCCCTGCCCCTCACCTTCCACATCCACCGGGAAACCCANTTCCAGGAGCACCGCCTTCAGCTCCCGCTGTGGGCCTGGCCCAGCCACCTGGCCCACCTCAGCCAGCGACAGGAATGCCAGGACCTTGATCCCGGGGCTCGAGCTGAGCGACCTGGCCTCGCTGACCAGGCGGTTGGCGGTGCCTGCCGCCTCCTGGGGACAGGCCGCGGCGAGGGCCGCCACGCAGCGGGCCAGCGAGTGGAACACTTGCTTGTGCAGGCTGGGCCCGCCGTCCGCCGCCTGCTCATACACGGGCACTGTGAGCAGGCCGATGAGCTTGGCGTAGTCCACGCATGGCGGCCGGGTCCCCACCAGGGCCTGCAGGAAGCCTTCGGTGGCCGCCAGCACCCCGGCTGGCAGCAGGGGTGAGCGCAGCAACCGCAGCAGCTCGGCCAGCACGGGGCCGCTGACCTCGGCCATGGAGGCCGGCTGGGCACGGGTCACGGTAGCGAGGAAGTCCACGGCCAGCTGGGCCACGTGCATGTCGCTCTCACTGACCAGGGCGGGCAGCTCGGCCAGCACGGCCCGCACGGCGGACGGCGGGAGACCAGGGCCCTGGCTCTGCGCCAGGGCAGCCAGGGCCGCCAGCGTGGCCAGCCGCAGCGCCCGCTGGTTCTTGCGCAGGAAGGAGGCCAGGATGGGCAGCGCCTCCGCCAGGATGGGCTGCAGGCTGATCTTCAGTGGGGACACGGCCACCAGCGTTAGCGCCTTGACGGCCGAAAGCCGCGTGATCTCGTTCCGCAGGCGGTCCAGGAGGAGCAAGAGTGACGGCTCCAGGTCATCCCCGAGCCGGTCACCCAGGTGGCCCACAAGGTGGCCCATGCAGGAGATGGCCCGCTCCTTCACCTCCTGGTCCAGGTCGGTGGCCCGAAGCCGGGCAAGGGTGGCCGCGGACATCTCTCCAACGTAGGGCTCGGGGTCCAGCTTCCGAGGCCCATCCAGTGGCCACAGCGCCTTCACCAGCTCCTGGAGCACCAGCAGGGCCTCGGCTGCGATCTTGTAGAAAGGGTCAGCCACGCAGGCCATCACCGGTGGCAGGAGAGTGGGCAGGTGGGGCTGGAAGGCCTCGGCCGGCTCTGTGCCCAGCAGCCCCTGCAGGAAGGCCAGGGCGTCCATCCGGATGGTGGAGGAGCTCGAGCGGTCCGCCAGTGAGAAGACGATGCCTGTGGGGTGGGTGCCTAGGTTACCAGGACACACACCCTGACCCGACTCAGCCCTCCATGGATGCGGGGGTGGAGGACCCACAGGTCTCTGAGCTGGACCCAGGCACCTGGGCCCTTATGCAGCAGCAGGTTTTGAGAGGTCAGGGCTCAGCTGGAGCCAGGGCTGAGGAGACAGGCAAGGAAGCTTACGTGAACACAGGACAGAGGGCCGCACCCCAGTCCTGTACTCACTGCTGGCAGTGGGGAGCCGCCGCTGTAGGCTGCTGAACAGTGGTACTGGCAGGGAGTGGGGGCTGGGGGTTGGGTTCAGGGGAGAAGCCAGAAGAGCAGACCCCAGGTTCCAGGGCAGCCTACCTGCTACCAGCACGGGCATGTGCTCCACCAGGCTGCCCGGGAGGACACCCGCCAGCTCGGTGAGGAGGCTGAAGCAGCCCTGGCGGGCCCTGGCACTCCGGTCTTTCAGCTGCCGCTGCAGGGCCTTCATCACAAGAGGCACCTGTGGGCAAGTCAGGGGCGAGGAGGAGGCCAGTGACCACCCAGGAACCCACACACCCCACCCACTACTGGGGGGCTCTGCCCAGGCACCTGACAAGGAGGGACCCTCAGTTTGTGGAGGCAATCATTCCACCCTGAGCTCCCCATCACTCACTCTGTGCCAGACACCTCATTCCACATGCACCCTCTGAGGCCCACGCGACACTTGGGAGACAGGCCGAGAGTAGAAGTAGCCAGCGCAGGTCACTGGATCGGGGCCCCTTTCCCTCCCCAGCTGGATTCCCTCCCTGACAAGCTGACCCACTCCCAAGGCTCGGATTCCACTGAAGCAGTGACTCCAGATCTACATCTGACACCAGACTTGTGTGCTACCTGCCCACCTGACATCTCAACTTGGGCATCCAACGAGGACTTCGAACAGAGTAAATGTCCAGAACAAAACTCCGCACATTCCCCACTCCACCATCTCGGGGACTGTACTTCATGCGTTAGCCAGAGCAGAGAAGTCACATGACATCTCCCTGCCCCTCACCTTCCACATCCACCGGGAAACCCAAAAAACTACATCTCGGGGCTTCCCTGGTGATCCAGTGGCTAAGACTGTGCCCCCAGTGCAGGGGACCCAGGGTTCAATCTCTGGTCGGGGAACTAGATCCCACGTGCTACAGCTAAGAGCTGGCATGCCACAACTAAGACCCAGCACAGCCAAATAAATACCTAAATAAATAAATATCAAAGGGAAAAAAACTACCTCTCAAGTTCAACCTCCTGCCTTTCACCTACATGGCTGCAGTGGCCTCCAGCCCGTTACAATCCATTCCTCACAGAGTGAACTTTTTCAAATGTGAACGGGATACCATATTCCCCTTCCTGCGGCTTCTACCTTCTCAGAATAAAACTGAACCCCCTTTCTGTGGCCTGGAACCCTACTTGTGCTACTGGCTATCTGCCCGAGACTGTGCGGTCCAGGCACTTCACACCAACGGCCAGGCACACAGCAGGTGCTCAATAGATGGGGGGCAGTGGGCGGAGGGAAGGGCTGTAAGGTGGGGGGCAAGGGGGAGGGGAGGCAGGCACACCTGTCCTCGCAGCATCTGGAGGTTGCTGCCGGTCTGGGTGGGCTCCTCCATGACCTCCATCCACCCCTTCGGGGGCCGCGTCTGCCGCAGCAGCACGATGTAAGCCCCGAACACGTCGGCCTTGACGTTCTCCTCGCGCTCCTTGAAGCGGTGGATGAGCGCGGGCGCCAGGGCGCAGTGGAAGTCAGGCAGCAGGTCGGGCCGAGAGTCGATCAGGGCTGCCAGGCACTTGGCCGCCGCCCGGCGCACCTTCCAGCTCATGTCGTCATCATCGCTGTACTCCTCCTCGCTCTCTAGGGCGGGAATCAGGACACCCGTGGAGCCCCATGCCCCCAGGCGGGGAGCCGCCAGCCCCACCCAGGTGGTCTTCCAGGACAGAGCGGGTGAGAAGTGAGGGGGCAGCGAGGAGGGCTCGGGTGGGGCTTCCCCTTTCCATGTAGCCCGCCAGGCTCCTCCGTCCATGGGATTCTCCAGGTAGGAATACTGGAGTGGGGTGCCATTCCCTTCTCCAGAGGATCTTCCCGACACAGGGACTGAACCTGGGTCTCCTGCACTGCAGGCAGACTCTTTACCTCCTGAGCCACAAGGGAAGCCTCCATGGTCACTACTTCTGACAACTAAGAAGTTGCTCTTAGTCACCGAGTTGTGTCCAACTCTCTGCAACCGCCAGGCTCTTCTGTCCATGGGGATTTTCAGGCAAGAATACTGGAGTGGGTGGCCAGTTCCTTCTCCAGGTTAATGAGGACCTGCTGTGTGCTGGGGATGGCGCCAGGCAGGGAACTAGCTGGAGGTAAACCAAGATCCCCCCCATCTGCCTCCCTCGATTGTTGTGACCGCATCCGGGAAAAACTGACTCCCAAGTGAGGATTTAGGAGACCCATTTGGGGCATAAGCCCTGTCCTTTGGTTTTAGGACTGGCTGTGTGATGTTTTTTCTACTTGGCTTTCAGAAGGGAGGGGACAGTTCCCCCGTCCTGGGTAGGGTCTTGATTCTGGTTTCCAAGCAGGACTGTGAGAAGCTGTGTTTGTGTGGCTCTTTGCTCTCCAAGCTCCCCTCAGAGGCCAGAGCTCAAGTCTTCACCACCCCTCAGAGGAATGAAGGTGTCTTGAGGCTCTTCTGTAGATATGAGTAAGGCTCAGAGAGGGTGAGAGATTCTCCTGAGGACACAGAGCTAGAAACAGCAGAGCTGAGGAAGGCCCACCCAGACACATGGGGGAGACATATATGAGGCTCAGAGGAGGACGGTCCTACCTAGGGACAGCCCCAGCCACAGCTCAAAGACCAGCGTGTTCCTACTCACCCCTACTCACTCTGCTCTGTAAAGAACCCAGACTCTCAGAGCACTGCATCTGGACAAGCCAAGGTGGGCCAGGGGGATGGCCCCCCAGACGTGCCTGGTCAGCTCAGCAGACTGTCCCCCTGATGGCCCCTTGTTTGTTATCTCCACCCCATGTCACCCATGGAGAAACATCCAGAGCTCCTAGATACTAACAAGAAAATGTCCAGTCTCCTTGGTCTGCGACTTGAGGCCCCTACATGCCTGTCCAATCTCATCTCCTGCCACCGCATCTCGCTCCGAGTACCCCAACGGGACATAAGTCCCTCGCCTCCATCAGTACCTCCAGGGTCCAGGGGTATCCCCCTGAGTGACAGACAGGACCACAGGCACAGAAGGAAAGAAGCTATGGAGGCCATTCCCCACCCAGGCATCTCTCCCTGTCAGGGCCAATCCATCATCAGAGCTTCACGTTGCTGGGGTAAAGCAACGGCTCTTGGACACCACAACTCAAAGGGTACAGAGGGACTTCCCTGGTGGTCCTGTGGCTGAGAATCCACCTAGCAATGCAGAGGATGCAGGTCTGACCCTTGGTCAGGGAACTAGGATCCCATAGGCCTTGGGGCAACTAAGCCCGTGCACCGCACCTGAGCCCACATGCTCTGGGGCCCGTACACTGCGACGGAAGATCCTGCATGACACAGCAAAGATCCCACGTGTGGCAACTAAGACGAGGGAGCCAAATAAACTTTCAGAAAAGGGTACAGAGATGGCAGTGCGAGATGGGGGAGTCTGGCAGACACAGCTTCAAGTTCCACCTATGCCACTTCCTAGCTGTGTGATCTCAGGCAAATGTCTAAGTCTCAGGTTTCTTGTCTGAAATATGGGCATGATAATAAGTATCAGGTTTTCTAGGTTCACCGTAAGGAACATGAAATAAGAGGGTGCTTTGGACATCAGGAGATGCTCAATAAAAACAGCTATCACGACTCGCTCGTGATCTGTGCAGTCAGAGTGTGGGGACGACAGAGGATCTAGATTTCCAAGGGCGGGACTGGAGCCCCAGGAAGAGCTGGGATCAGGATGGGGGGCACCAAAGGTGGCCCCTGTCTTCGGCTGGGGGACTCAGGGGGAGGCTGAACCCGGTTCCACCCACCAGCCCGAGGACAGGTTGGCTGCCCACCTTGCTCACTGAACTCGCTGTCCTCAGTCTCCATCTGCTCCTCGTCCTCGTCACTGTCGTAGTTATAGTTGGGGTCGTGCTTTATGTACTGGAGGCAGAGGCTGGTCACGTTGGGCACGTGAGGGCCCATTTCCTTGGGGCACCTGTGGGTGGCATGCGGGAGGCTCTGCTGTACCCAAGCAGGACAGGGAGGGGGTGAAGCCCAGGGGTGAGCCCTGAGATCTGACTGCTTTGAGGCCAGCATCTTGTGCCCACTCCATCCGCGCCAACTTCTCAAAGAAAGCCCAGGGCCCCCATTTTTAGGACCCCCGCTGCACCTACTTCCTCAGGAAGGCCTCAAAGGCCTGGAGGCAGGACTCCCGAAGTTCGTCATCATCCAGGTTGCAGAACTCCTCCACCAGGGGCACCAGGCGGTCCAGATGGGCCCCTGCAGGACCAGGTGGGTCACTGAGGCAAGGCCAGCCCGTCTCCCGGGCTCTCCCAACCTATGGCAATCAGCCTGTGCCTGTCCCTGCCGCCTTGGCCACTGCAAACTGTACCACAGAGGCTTCAGCAGATGTGGGTTGTAGCCCCAACTCAGTCCCATCTAAGCCTTGGGACCTTGGAAACAACACAACCCTTGTTCAACCTCAGATCACTCATTGTCACAGTAGGGAGAACAGTGCCCACCAGCCAGAGAGTTTGTCAAGATTACAGATAAAATGCAGATAAAGATCTGCCTGGCATAGAGCAGGCACTCGATAAGTGGCCGCTGTTGTCAAAACTATTACTCATGTCCTTGATTACTCCCTGTGCTAGGCTACAGCCCTGGGTGAGGAAAGTGAGGAGACAGGCACCGCTCTGACAGACCAGGCCACAGGGGCCCCCTGCCTGGTCCCTGCGCTTCACAAGGAACTCCAGCTAAGCCCTTCTCCAGCTACACCCTTCCCTACTTTCCTGCCCAGTCAACCCTGAACCCATATCCGGTCCCGTGTAGGTCTCTCTTCCAGCTCCACGCTTCTGAGGGTGCCCAAGGGGTGACTGCCACTGCGGAAACGTGGACAGATTTGGACTGGAGGCTGAGGTCTCCATGTGTGCTTGTAAGGGCCCTTGTAGTGAGAGGGCCAGAGGGGCCGGAGGGCAGACTGAGGCCACTCTACTTACACTGCCTTGTTCTAGTCCAGACTAACTCCAAGGAGTTTGAGAATAAATTCAAACCTGATCGCTGAATTCCATTTCTAAAAAACTAACCTCTGGTGACAGAAAGGAGATCAATGGTGCCCTAGGGTGGGGCCTGGCAAGGATGTGCTGCAAAGAGACACAAGGAAACTTCTAGGGGTGATGGAAACGTTCTGCGTCTTGATTGCGGCGGCAGTTTCACTGGTATATGGAAAGGTCAAAACACACTGACGTGCACACTTTAGTGTGGTGTGTTGTACACATGTCATCCCTCAATAAAAATTAAAAAAAAAATTAAAACCTTGTTAATCACCTAGGTTGTTATTAAGGTACAGTTGTCAAAACAGGACGACAGAACATATTTTACTTAAGTCTGGGGTCATGACTTACAGTTACCCGCGCGAGCCTCTGAGTAGGGCTCAGAAGCAGGTCAAGCTGAGCGCCCACCCGGCTGCCTCCTCCAGCTCCACCCCAGCCCCGCCCCTCTCCTCTGCACCTCCCCACCCAACCACATCCCCTAACCAAGGAGGTAGCGCACCCAGGCCCCACCCCTCTCCCAGCACCCCGTCCTTAGCCCCGCCCCTCGCCGTGGGCCCCGCCCCCTTACCCAGGCGGTGGCCCGCCTGGCGGCCAATGCTGCCCAGACACTGG
>SJYA01023711.1:0-10048 GCA_006410615.1 Neotragus moschatus
AGGCAAATTGCAAAGGCCCATTGTCACTGGTCACAAAACATAGCCATAGGAAGGATCACTTTTAAGAATGAAAGGACTAATGATTTTGACCAGAAACCAAGCGTGAATCTGATTGCTTCAAGCAAACCGGGATTTACATTCATCCTCTTTGCCCATCAGTCTAGGAGTTTTGAGACTTAAACTGAGTGAAATGAAAGCCATTGGAGAGGGCTGCCAGATGGTTGTTATAATCTGACGTCCATGATGATGACTCACTGATTGTAAGTCAAGAACAAAATCAAGGGTTGAGAAGGAGAAACAGGGGCAGCAGGTCGAGAAAAGCTGCTATAAGAGGCCAGGCAAGGATGGGTTAGACCAGGGTAGGGGACATGCAATGCAATGGGGAAAGCAATTTGAATATATAACTAAAGATTTCTAACTCTATCATCTTTCTATCTATCTACCTATTATATGTATCTGGTGGCTCAGCTGGTAAAGAATCTACCCTAAATGTAGGACATCTGAGTTCAATCCCTGGGTTGGGAAGATCCCCTGGAGGAGATCATGGCAACCCACTTCAGTATTCTTGCCTAGAGAATCTCCATGGACAGAGGAGTCTGGCAGGATATAGTTCATAAGGTTGTAAAGAGTTGTACCTGACTGAACAACTAAGCACAAGGACATCCATCTATCATATATCTATCTATTATCTATCTGTCTCTCTATGTCTATCTATCTGTCTATCTCAGTTAGGGATATGTCGTTCAGTCACCCAGTCATATCTAACTCTTTGCAACCCCACGGACTGCAGCATGCCACGTCTCCCCGTCCTCACCATCTCCTGGAGTTTGCACAAAGACTTATGCTGAAACTGAAACTCCAATACTTTGGACACCTGATGCAAAGAGTTGACTCATTGGAAAAGACCCTGATGCTGGGAAAGATTGAAGGCAGGAGAAAAAGGGGACAATAGAGGATAAGATGGTTGGATGGCATCACCAACTCAATGGACATGAGTTTGAGCAAGCTCTGGAATATTATGAAGGACAGGGAAGCCTGGCACACTGCAGTCCATGGGGTCACAGAGTCAGACAGGACTGAGCAACTGAACAACACCAAAAATGCCAATTGCATTTTTTTTTTTGCTACCTTTACTGTAGGTTGCACAAGAACTTTTAGTCTCTTATAATTGTGCCTCAGACTTCTTGAAAGTCCACCTTCTAAATTGCCCAGATGATCTTCTAGATTCAACATGTTATCGTTGGTTATAAATTTAGCTAATAGTAGTTTACAGACACGGAGAAAGCAATGGTACCCCACTCCAGTACTCTTACCTGGAAAATCCCATGGAAAAAGGATCCTGGAAGGCTGCAGTCCGTGGAGTTGCTGAGGGTTGGACACGACTGAATGACTTCACTTTCACTTTTCACTTTCATGCATTGGAGAAGGAAATGGCAACTCACTCCAGTGTTCTTGCCTGGAGAATCCCAGGGACTAAGGAGCCTGGTGGGCTGCCGTCTATAGGGTCACACAGATTTGAACATTACTGAAGCAACTTAGCAGCAGCAGCAGCAGCAGTTTACAGACAAATGATTGTGGTTTTATTTGGTTTAAGCTGTACTCATATATTTCATACATAAATGATGCTATAGACAAATGTAAATAAAGTTTGTGACTCAAGCATCAAGTGGTGTTTGCTAGAAATAAATTAGAATTTTTAAGCTCTGAATTTAACAAAAAAATGGCATTGGTGGTACCATCTAGCCATCTCATCCTCTGATTCCCTTTTTACCTCCTTCCCTCAGAGTTTCCCAGCATCAGGGACTTTTCCAATGAGTCAGCTGTTTGCATCAGGCAGCCAAAGTAATAGAGCTTCAGTTTCTGCATCACATTTTTCAATGAGTATTCAGGGCTGATTTTCTACAAGATTGACTGGTTTGATCTCCTTGCTGTCCAAGAGACTTTCAAGAGTGTTCTCCAGAACCACAGTTTGAAGGCATCAATTCTTTGATGTTTTGCCTTCATTACAAGCCAGCTTTCGCAAGTATATGTGACCACTAAGAAGACCATAGCCTTGACTATATGGACTTTTGTTGGCAGAGTGATGTCGCTGCTTTTCAACACATTGTCTAAATTTGTCATAGCTTTCCTGCTAAGAAGCAATCCTCTTCTTGTTTCANTGATGTTTTGCCTTCATTACAAGCCAGCTTTCGCAAGTATATGTGACCACTAAGAAGACCATAGCCTTGACTATATGGACTTTTGTTGGCAGAGTGATGTCGCTGCTTTTCAACACATTGTCTAAATTTGTCATAGCTTTCCTGCTAAGAAGCAATCCTCTTCTTGTTTCATGAATGCAGTTACCATCCTCAGTGATTTTAGAGCTCAAGAAGAGGAAATCTGTCATCACAGCTTCTGCATTTTACCCTTCTATTTGCCATGAAGTAATGGGGCCAGATGCCATGATCTTAGATTTTTAAATATTTACTTTTATGTCAGCTTTTCCACTCTTTTCCTTCACCTGCATTAAGAGGTTCTTCAGTTCCTCTTCACTAGATGTCCTCAGAGTGTCCTTAGAGTGTCCTTCTGCTTATATGAAGTTTTGATGTTTCTCCCATCTATCTTGATTCTAGCTTTAGCTTGTCCAGCATGGCATTTCTCATGATGTGCTCATGGCAGAAGGAAATGGCAACCCACTCCAGTATTCTTGCCTGGAGAATCCCATGGACAGANCAAGAGGACACCGGTGGCCTAACGTAGATGGTGCAAACTTCTTGTCTCGAAGTTTTATTAGTTCTCCACATAAACCAACTTATTCAGCCTCCTTTCTCCACTAAATTTTCCTACTATACTATTATTTCCTAATCTTATATACCTAAATAAATATTTTTTCTAAGATGCCACACCGTCCCCACTTTGAATTTCCGTGGATCCACCTGGGCTGGACCCCGGTAGAAAAGTATGTTTTATTAATAGCTTCTTAAATTTCCAATCACTCTACTCTTTTTTGAATTATATAGATTTTTCTGAAACTATTTATAATATTTAGATAACATTGATAATTTTCAAACACAAGAAGATAAAAAAGTAAAAAGAATATATATATAGCCTATATATATATATAGGCTTCCCTGGTGGCTCAGTGGTAAAGAATCCACCTGTCAGTTCAGGCATTGTGAGTTCAATCCCTGGGTCATGAAGATGCCCTAAAAACAAAATGGCAACCCATTCCAGTATTCTTGCCTGGAAAATCGCATGGACAGAGAAGCTTGATGGGCTACAGTCCATGGGGTTGCAAAGAGTTGGACATGACTTAATGACTAAACAACAACAAATTTTAGAAATAGAAAAAATAATTAACTAATCGTATTAAGAAAGAAAAAAAGTAGATAGTAAAGTGTAAGATTTCATAATAAAGAAACGAGAATAAAACAAGGAAGAAAAAGTCAATAAAATAGATATAGAGAGTTTCTTTCTGTAGGAAGACTATTTTCCTATGACATCAGGTTGTCCTCACCAGCCAATCTGCCTACTCTGGAAGTCCTCTATTGTTTCTAGGAATATCTCTGAACCTTTTGTGGGCACTGGGTGGTCAGCTTAGAGTCAGGTTTTGCCTTACTCTAGGTTATATGTGCTTCCTAAATATACAATTGGCCCCAAAGCCCACACTCTCAAGCTAATTGCAGGGATTTAATCAACTCTACCTGTGCTTGCAGGCATGAATTCCCTTCCTTTTCTTTGGTCACACAGTCACTGGTGTCCATCTTTGGCATTGCCCCATCTCTTTTTGCAGACTTCCCTCTGGCATCTATTCTCTACTCTGACAAGAAGGCAAGAATCTCTTAGTGATTGAGCAGCAGTAGCNTAATTGCAGGGATTTAATCAACTGTACCTGTGCTTGCAGGCATGAATTCCCTTCCTTTTCTTTGGTCACACAGTCACTGGTGTCCATCTTTGGCATGGCCCCATCTCTTTTTGCAGACTTCCCTCTGGCATCTATTCTCTACTCTGACAAGAAGGCAAGAATCTCTTAGTGATTGAGCAGCAGTAGCTGCTACATACACATACACACACACACACACACACACACATATGTACATGTGAATTAGTATGAAGTTAAAAATTAATGCAACTATCTGAAGAGACCTAAGTGGATATCTTTCTATTTAAAATATCCTCTATGCTGTTCGAAGCATATTGTACAGAAAATTTAAAGCTTATTTTATTTACTAGTTCATTTTATCTATACTTCTATAGTTTTCATATCCTAACAGATCTGTGTTGAAGGGTAATTGTGTGAACACAGACTCATGTGTTTGATCATTACTGTCAAAACCACTAAACCACAATAATATACTTTATAAGAAAAAAAAAAGGAGATTATGACGCCTTATCTTGAAAATCCAAAAATGTAAATAATCTGTTTACAAGATTCCAAAACAATTGAAAACCTACATCTGCCTTTGACTAGACAAAAATGCTGTCTAAAACTTGTGGCATACAAAAACAATACAGTATTTCAACATAATTGCCACATAATTTAACATTTAAATTAAATAGATCAACGGTGGCAACCAAATACTTACCAGCATTAATCTCTCAATTTGTTTGTCATTCAAATAAGCCAGAAATATTAAGATAGAGTAAATAATATGAATCCCTGAGGCTAAAATTATTTAACACTAATTATCTCTTTCTAAAATTCCCCTATAACAGTGACAATCTAATTTATCCATGTCCTGAACTCTTCTCTGACAAAATTATGATATTTAGACATAGGGAATTCTTTCAAACTCATTTTTAATAGGAACATAATGTGAATAGGCAACTAGCTTTATTAACTTTGAAATAATAAAAAAAAATGTAAAATAAATTGAAGATGCTAAGGGACTTGGGTAAAACAGAAGGACAACCCCAAGGACTCCATCGTATTACAAAGAATTCCCTTGCAGAGACTTACCTCCAGCCGATCACATAAACTTCCACAAGCCCCATGAACCTGCAGGAAGAATTTGTGCTTCAGGGTTGTATTTCTATATCTCCCATACCTGTGCTCTGGAGCTGTGCGTGAGATGAGTAAACAATCACAAGGAAAAGTTACACAGTAAGTGTAAAATCACTTGTCCACTTTGTCACTGCTTTTATTTTGAACTGTCTAAAGTTTTGAACAGATTCAAGGAATCTTATAAAAGTACATTATATTGCACCATCTTGCCATTAGCCCTGCATCCAGAATTTAATTTCTGGAAATATCAATCTTGGTTAAATATTTTATTTATATAACTCGTATTTACAATATCCCTATATTTGTCTGATAAATGAAAACATACTTGGCTTTTAAATTTATGACACACAGGCACTCACTTCAAGATGATGAATTATTTATAGGCAAGTAATTGAATGCTACAATTAAGTAGAAACTTTCACTTTGATTATTTTCTCAAAGTATGAAACAGATCAAAATATTATATAATACTGTCAGCATAGTATAACTTTTTAAAAAATCTCCTTTGAAGTTGATACAGAGGAAAACAAATCTTCCCCAGTGTCAGTAGAGGTGGTGCTACAAGAGAGTAGATATCAATCCCATCTCTCATGGTAGTAAAGTGAAAGTGAAAGTCACTCAGTCATGTCCAGCTCCTATACAATCCATGGAATTCTCCAGGCCAGAATTGCTTTCCCCTTCTCCAGGAGATCTTCCCAACCAAGGGACTGAACCCAGGTATCCTGCATTGCAGGTAGGTTCTTTACCAGCTGAGTCATCAGAGAAGCCCAAGAATACTGGAGTGTGTAACCTATCCCTTCTCCAGTGAATCTTCCCAACCCAGGAAACAAGCCGTGGTCTCCTGCATCACAGGTGGATTCTTTACCAACTGAGCTATCAGGGAAGTTCAGTTGGTAGTAAGGTCATGCTTAAAATCTTGCATGCTAGGCTTCAGCATTACATGAACCAAGAACTTCCAGATGTCCAACCTGACTTTAGAAAAGGCAGAGGAACAAGAGATCAAATTGATAACATTCACTGGATCATAGAGAAAGTAAGGAAATTCTAGTGAAACATCTACTTTTGTTTCATTGATTCACTAAAGCTTTTGACTGTGTGGATCATAGCAAACTGTGGAAAGCTCTTAAAAAGATGGGAATATGAGATCATCTTACTTGTCTCCTGAGAAATCTGTATGTAGATCAAGAAGCAGCAATTAGAATTCTGCACAGAACAAATTATTGGGTCAGTATTGAGAAAGGAGTAGGATAGGGCTATCAGTTGTCACCGTGTTTATTTAACTTATACCATGAGCTGATGCTGCTAAGTCACTTCAGTCGTGTCCGACTCTCTGCAACCCCATAGACACAGTCCACCAGGTTCCTCTGTCCATGGGATTCTCCAGGCAAGAATACTGGAGTGGGTTGCCATTTCCTTCTGCCATGAGCACATCATGAGAAATGCCATGCTGGACAAGCTAAAGCTAGAATCAAGATAGATGGGAGAAACATCAAAACTTCATATAAGCAGAAGGACACTCTAAGGACACTCTGAGAACAGCTAGTGAAGAGGAACTAAAGAACCTCTTAATGCAGGTGAAGGAAACGAGTGGAAAAGCTGACATAAAAGTAAATATTTAAAAAACTAAGATCATGGCATCTGGCCCCATTACTTCATGGCAAATAGAAGGGTAAAATGCAGAAGCTGTGATGACAGATTTCCTCTTCTTGAGCTCTAAAATCACTGAGGATGGTAACTGCATTCATGAAACAAGAAGAGGATTGCTTCTTAGCAGGAAAGCTATGACAAATTTAGACAATGTGTTGAAAAGCAGCGACATCACTCTGCCAACAAAAGTCCATATAGTCAAGGCTATGGTCTTCTTAGTGGTCACATATACTTGCGAAAGCTGGCTTGTAATGAAGGCAAAACATCAAAGAATTGATGCCTTCAAACTGTGGTTCTGGAGAACACTCTTGAAAGTCTCTTGGACAGCAAGGAGATCAAACCAGTCAATCTTGTAGAAAATCAGCCCTGAATACTCATTGAAAAATGTGATGCAGAAACTGAAGCTCTATTACTTTGGCTGCCTGATGCAAACAGCTGACTCATTGGAAAAGTCCCTGATGCTGGGAAACTCTGAGGGAAGGAGGTAAAAAGGGAATCAGAGGATGAGATGGCTAGATGGTACCACCAATGCCATTTTTTTGTTAAATTCAGAGCTTAAAAATTCTAATTTATTTCTAGCAAACACCACTTGATGCTTGAGTCACAAACTTTATTTACATTTGTCTATAGCATCATTTATGTATGAAATATATGAGTACAGCTTAAACCAAATAAAACCACAATCATTTGTCTGTAAACTGCTGCTGCTGCTGCTGCTAAGTTGCTTCAGTAATGTTCAAATCTGTGTGACCCTATAGACGGCAGCCCACCAGGCTCCTTAGTCCCTGGGATTCTCCAGGCAAGAACACTGGAGTGAGTTGCCATTTCCTTCTCCAATGCATGAAAGTGAAAAGTGAAAGTGAAGTCATTCAGTCGTGTCCAACCCTCAGCAACTCCACGGACTGCAGCCTTCCAGGATCCTTTTTCCATGGGATTTTCCAGGTAAGAGTACTGGAGTGGGGTACCATTGCTTTCTCCGTGTCTGTAAACTACTATTAGCTAAATTTATAACCAACGATAACATGTTGAATCTAGAAGATCATCTGGGCAATTTAGAAGGTGGACTTTCAAGAAGTCTGAGGCACAATTACAAGAGACTAAAAGTTCTTGTGCAACCTACAGTAAAGGTAGCAAAAATAAATGCAATTGGCATTTTTGGTGTTGCTCAGTCCTGTCTGACTCTGTGACCCCATGGACTGCAGTGTGCCAGGCTTCCCTGTCCTTCATAATATTCCAGAGCTTGCTCAAACTCATGTCCATTGAGTTGGTGATGCCATCCAACCATCTTATCCTCTATTGTCCCCTTTTTCTCCTGCCTTCAATCTTTCCCAGCATCAGGGTCTTTTCCAATGAGTCAACTCTTTGCATCAGGTGTCCAAAGTATTGGAGTTTCAGTTTCAGCATAAGTCTTTGTGCAAACTCCAGGAGATGGTGAGGACGGGGAGACGTGGCATGCTGCAGTCCATGGGGTTGCAAAGAGTTAGATATGACTGGGTGACTGAACGACATATCCCTAACTGAGATAGACAGATAGATAGACATAGAGAGACAGATAGATAATAGATAGATATATGATAGATGGATGTCCTTGTGCTTAGTTGTTCAGTCAGGTACAACTCTTTACAACCCTATGAACTATATCCTGCCAGACTCCTCTGTCCATGGAGATTCTCTAGGCAAGAATACTGAAGTGGGTTGCCATGATCTCCTCCAGGGGATCTTCCCAACCCAGGGATTGAACTCAGATGTCCTACATTTAGGGTAGATTCTTTACCAGCTGAGCCACCAGATACATATAATAGGTAGATAGATAGAAAGATGATAGAGTTAGAAATCTTTAGTTATATATTCGAATTGCTTTCCCCATTGCATTGCATGTCCCCTACCCTGGTCTAACCCATCCTTGCCTGGCCTCTTATAGCAGCTTTTCTCGACCTGCTGCCCCTGTTTCTCCTTCTCAACCCTTGATTTTGTTCTTGACTTACAATCAGTGAGTCATCATCATGGACGTCAGATTATAACAACCATCTGGCAGCCCTTTCCAATGGCTTTCATTTCACTCAGTTTGTCTCAAAACTCCTAGACTGATGTGCAAAGAGGATGAATGTAAATCCCGGTTTGCTTGAAGCAACCAGATTCACGCTTGGTTTCTGGTCAAAATCATTAGTCCTTTTATTCTTAAAAGTGATCCTTCCTATGGCTATGTTTTGTGACCAGTGACAATGGGCCTTTGCAATTTGCCTCTGATCCAGCTTTCTCTCCACCTCTCCCTCCAGAGATCCTCCCATCTGCTATTCTTTAATTATATAGAGGAAGGTCTGTCCTGATTGCCCTTCCATTCACTCTTCCATGAGTCTGGGACACTCATCACTCAGCTCTCTAGGTGTCCTTTCACAACACTGTCACTCCTTTACTTCCTAATGTCCTTCTCAAGGAGTCTTACTAGCCATCCTGACCCCACTTTGCCGTTTTTAATAATTTTTCTCTAGTGAACTTGTTAGCACTCATCAATCTGTGTATCTACCGCTATTGGAATGTAGAGTCCATGTCAAAAAGAACTAATTGATATGTTTATCCTATTTTTCTAAAGTCTTGCTCAAAGCAAATTCTAAATAATCACTTCATGAATGAATGAATGAATGAACAGATATGCAGACTAATCTTTTTTACTTCTAAAAAATTATTTTTTTTAAATAGAGTTGATTAACAGTGTTGTGTTACTTTCAGGAATAGACCAAACTGATTCAGTTATACATAAAATGCATATATCTATTCTTTTTCAGATTATTTTCCCAGTTGGTGATCTATTTTAAATACAGTAGAGTGTAAATTTCAATCCCAAATCTTCTCCCATCCTTCCCCCTGGTAACCAATAGTTTGTTCTCTAAGTCTGTGACTCTGTTTCTGAGGTGGGAGGGGGGGTTCAGGATAGGGAACATGGGTACACCCGTGGGGGATTCATGTTGATGTATGGCAAAACCAATAAAATATTGTAAATTAATTCTGTTCATTTCAGTTCAGCTACTCAGTTGTGTCCGACTCTTTGTGACCCCATTAATCACAGCACGCCAGGCCTCCCTGTCCATCACCAATTCCTGGAGTTCACTCAGACTCAAGTCCACCGAGTCAGTGATGCCATCCAGCCATCTCATCCTCTGTCATCCCCTTCTCCTCCTGTCCCCAAGCCCTCCCAGCATCAGAGTCTTTTCCAATGAGTCTACATTTCACATGAGGTGGCCAAAGTACTGGAGTTTCAGCTTTAGCATCATTCTTTCCAAAGAAATCTCAGGGCTGATCTCCTTCAAAATGGATTGGTTGGATTTCCTTGCAGTCCAAGGGACTCTCAAGAGTCTTCTCCAAAACCACAGTTCAAAAGCATCAATTATTTGGTGCTCAGCCTTCTTCACAGTCCAACTC
>SJYA01023907.1:0-13780 GCA_006410615.1 Neotragus moschatus
GCCGCCGCCACTGCCGCCTGGGGCGCGGGGGCTGCGGTGGGCGCAGCTCCGGCGCGGCGCGGACTGGAGGCGAGGGGGCCGCGCCAGGTCCCCAAGCCGAGGGGGTACCGGGCCGCCCCCGACGCGCCCTCCCGCCCGCCCTCCCGGGATGCGGCGCTGAGGCCCAGCATGGCAGGCCCAGGTCCCACCTTCCCGCTGCATCGGCTCGTCTGGGCGAACCGGCACCGCGAACTGGAGGCCGCGCTGCACAGCCGCCAGGTGAGGAGGTCCACCAGGTCCCGGGGCGGTCCTCCTGTACCCCCCACCCTCAAATCTGTGCTCTCCATCCCTGAGGCCGCCTGCCCGGCTCCCTCTCCCCGGAGGTCCAGAAGTCCAGGTCACCTGCCCCTTGAGCTTGGGCTCCTGGCCTCGGGGCTCCCAGCGCTGGGCCTGGGCCTGCCGATCTCCCCACTTCGCACTGCATGCAGCCTCCGAACTCGCGCTGCACCACCCCTGAGCCCAGACTGAGAAAAGCAGCTTGGTCCTGGTCCCCAGGCCAGTCCTGACTCTTGACGTCAGCGGCTACATCTCTACCTGACCAGACGCCCGCCTCCACCGCGCCCCAGCTCTGACCCTGGCAGAGGGCAGGAGAGGTGGGCAAGCCCTTCCCACCTGTCCCCCTCTCTTCCCTTGCCAGGACACTCAGGCCACTGGTGCCGTTTCCACCGCCTGTCTGCAGTGACTCCCGCCCCTGTTCATCCCCGCAGCCTCCTTGCCCTGGCCTCTCCTTACTTCCCCTGCTGTGTCCCATCTCCCCCAGCATGACATTGAACAGGAAGACCCTCGGGGGCGCACCCCGCTGGAGCTGGCCGTGTCCCTGGGGAACCTGGAGTCCGTGAGAGTCCTCCTTCGACACAATGCCAACGTGGGCAAAGAGAGCTGTCAGGGCTGGGCAGGTACTGCGAGGCAAAGAGGGGCTTCCTTGAGACTGGCAGCAGGGGGTGGTGTGGGGGAGTGAGTGGCCCAGCCTGGGGCAGTCTAGGGAACACCGCTCAGCTGCCAGGTGCCCCCAGTCCTGCAGGAGGCTGTCAGCACTGGGGACCCTGAGATGGTGCAGCTGGTGCTCCAGTATCGGGACTACCAGAGGGCCACGCAGAGGCTGGCCGGCGTTCCGGAACTGCTCAACAAACTCCGCCAGGTGCAGCAGGGCATGGGGGTGTGGCCAGTGCCGGGAGCCTGGGGCACCATGGAGGGGGCCATGACAGACTCTGTGGGGTCACCCTGCCAGGCCCAGCTGTGGAAGGGCACCCAGCCTGTGCAGCAAGCCTTCCTGACCCCTGTCAATGGGGTCCCTCCCTCTGGACCCTAGCCCAGGGTCAGGCAGGAAAGAGGGGCATCCTGGCCCTTGTGGCTGAGAGCGGACCCTTGGGGAGGAAAGCCTTTGCCAACGTAGAAGTTCCTCTCTGATGTGTCTGTGGTCCAGCCCACCCCCCACCCCAGCCAAACCCTGCCCAGGAAAGGGTGGGCCTTAAAATGGGTCTGCGAGTCCTCAGGCTATAACCATCTGCAGGCCAAGAGACCAGGCTCCACCCTACCCGTAGCCTGCTGATGTGCCAGAAGTCTCAACAGAGCTTTAGGTGGTTGGTCTCCCGGTTCACGCACATTTCCTGGAAGGAGGATTTCATCCAACTTAGCAGATGTGGCCTGGACCCCCGACACCCCTTCTCAAAGCACACAGTGGGTGAGGGGAGGGGTGCCCTGCTGGGGGAGTTCACTGCCTTGTGCCGTCCATCTCAGGGGTTAGGCCCAGAGGGAGTCACTGTGTCCCCTTTTCAGATGAAGACTCTGGAACCCAGAGGGGGCAGAAGCACCTTCAGGCCCCCCAGCAGGCAAATGGTGGGCTTGAGCCTGGCCCCCAGGGCTGCAGATGCTGATAGCCTGAGGACCTGTTTAGGCCGTACATGGCCCACCCTTTGCTGGGCAGGCCTTGGCTGGGGGTGGGGGTGAGCTGGACCACAGAGACACGTCGAGACCTGCTGAGGGTCTGGGTGCCCTTTTGGGGCTGGCCCTGCTGCAGGCAGGGAGGGCCCTGACTGGCGCTCTGGTCTCTCTCAGGCCCCCGACTTCTACGTGGAGATGAAGTGGGAGTTCACCAGCTGGGGTGAGTGGGGACCTACCTCTTGGCTCCCAGGGGGCCCGGGGTGGGGCCTGGGGGAAAGAGCACCAGTGACCTCCGTGACCCCCCGCAGTGCCCCTGGTGTCCAAGATGTGCCCGAGTGACGTGTACCGTGTGTGGAAACGGGGTGAGAGCCTGCGGGTGGACACCAGCCTCCTGGGCTTCGAGCACATGACTTGGCAGCGTGGCCGAAGGAGCTTCATCTTCAAGGGCCAGGGTGAGCTCAGGGGGGCAGGGGGCAGTCCCTCCGCCAGCCTGCAGCAGACCAGAGTCCCGGGCCTTCCTGTGAGGACAGTGCTGTCCTTTGTCTGATGGAGGTGGGGTGGGGGGACCCAGAGCCTGAGGCTACAGCTGGCAGCAGCGGGCGGCTGAGGGGTCCCGGGATGGGCCCTGCAGCTGCCGTCTGGGCCTCACACTAATCGGTCACCCTCACACCCCCATGCTGGCGCGCAGAGGCCGGAGCCTTGGTGATGGAGGTCGACCACGACCGGCAGGTGGTGCACACGGAGACGCTGGGGCTCGCGCTGCATGAGCCCGAAGCACTGCTGGCTGCCATGCGGCCCAGCGAGGAGCACGTGGCCAGTCGCCTCACCTCTCCCATTGTTTCCACCCACCTGGACACTCGCAACGTGGCCTTCGAGAGGTCAGTGGGGGCCTGGCCACGCCATGGGCAGGGCTCTGGTTCAGGCCTCTGGGAGGCTGAGCCACCAGCAGAGGCCGCTTGGATGGGGCGGGGGGTGGTCACTGCAGGCCCAGTGACTCCTGGACCACCTACCAGTCTGGGACCTGTGACACCTTCAAGCCTCTGCACACCTTTGTGTACTGGCAGCTATCTCCCGGGGAGGAGGCTAGATCAGGGTGTCCCCAGTCTCCTGACTTCCGAGCTCACATGCTTTCCCATGAGACAGGGATTGAGGCTGTGGTAGCTGTTTGTACCAGAGCTGGCTTCTCGGGGGTGCAGGTGTGTCCAGGCCAGGGTCCTCTGTGAGTGGGCAAGGAGCCTATCACAACACATACCCTAGTTCTGAAGCAGATTTCAGAAACACTTGAGAAAAAAAAAAAAAGAAAAAAAACGGCTTTCTTGAGATAATTTTATATTCCATACAGTTTACCTGTTTTAAGTGTACAATTCATTGGTCTTTAGTATATTCACAGGTAGGTAACCAGCACCACCATCCAACTTTAGAACATTTTTGTCACCTCCAAAAAGAAACCCTGTCCCCTTTCATCGACTCCCATCCCCTCATCCCCACCCCCAGCTAATCTACTTTCTGTCTCCATAGATTTCCCTGTTCTGGATCTTCATATGAATAGAATAAGACAATGTGTGCAGTCTTTTGTCACTGGCCTCTTTGGCTTAGCATAATGGTTTCAAGGTTCATCCACGCTGTAGCATGCAATGACTTCATTCCTTTTCACGGCCAGATCCATTGTATGAATACCCCACATTTTGTTTATTCATTCGTTTATTGACGGTCCTAAGGATTATTTCCACCTTTTGACTGTTGACTATTAGACTATGAATAATGCTGCCCTGAACGTGAGTGTACAAGTTTTTGTGAGGACGTATGTTTTCATTTCTCTTGGCTATTTACCTAGGAGTGGAACTGCTAGGTCACGTGCTAATTAAACACAGATGTTCAGTTGTGTGAAGAGCTGCCAGACTATTCACTGAAGGGGCTGTGGCATCTCACATCTCCATCAGCAGTATATGAGGGTTTCAGTTTCTCCCATCCTCACCATCACTTACCACTCATTTATTTCTTTATTTGGGGGTTATCACCATCCTGGCAGGTACGAAGTGGTATTCGTTGTAGTTTTGATTTACATTTCC
Organism: Neotragus moschatus; assembly: GCA_006410615.1. Taxonomy (NCBI): domain Eukaryota; kingdom Metazoa; phylum Chordata; class Mammalia; order Artiodactyla; family Bovidae; genus Neotragus; species Neotragus moschatus. The sequence goes on from SJYA01023907.1 coordinate 3,990, forward strand.
TTAATGACTCATGATACTTGTGTTGGCCATTTGCGTATCTTCTTTGGAGAAGTGTCTATTCAGATCCTTTGCCCATTTTACAAATCAGATTATCTTTTTTAATATTGACTTACAAGAGTTCTTCAGGTATTGTGGATATAAACCCCTTATCAAGGACATGATTTGCAAACATTTTCTCCCATCCTGTGAGCTGTCTTTTCACTTTCTTGCTGGTGTCCTTTGAAGCACAAAAGTTTTTAATTTTCCTAAAATCCAGTTTATCTGTTTTTCCTTTTGTTGCCTGTGCTTTTAGTTTTATTTTTTATTTTTTGTTTTGCTTTTAGTTTTATATCTAACAATACTTAGTTGTCAAATCTAAAGTCATGAAGATTTTCCCTTATGTTTTGTTCTGAAAGTTTTCTGGTTTTAGCTCTCACACTTAGCTCTTTGATATATTTTGAATGAATATTTGTATATGGTGAGGGGTGAGGGCTCAGTGCTGTTCTTTTGTATGTGACTATGCACTTCTCCCAGCACTGTTTGTTCCAACAACTGTTAAGTCCCATTAAATGGTCTTGGCACCCTTGTAGGAAAATCAGTTGACCAGAGACAAATGGGTTTGTTTCTATATTCGCAATTCTATTCCACTGATCTGTATGACTCTCTTTATGCCAGTGACACACTATCTTATTAATCACACATTGCTTTGTAATAAGTTTTTGAAATCAGAACATGTGAGTCTTCTGACTTTGTTCTTCTTTCTCAAGATTATTTTAAGTATTCTGGGTGGGCCCCTTGCAATTTCCTATGGATTCCAGATTCAATTTATCTGTTTCTACAAAGAAGTCAGGTGGGATAGTGTTTCTGTTAATCTGTAAAATAGTCTGAAGAATAGTGCCATTTTAATAATGTTAAGACTTCTGCCATGAACATAGGTTATTTTCCCATTTTCGATCTTTAATTTTTTTTCAGTGATGTTTTGTAGTTTTCAGAGTGTTTTACACTTAGAGTAAATAAATGTATTCTAATTTATTCTTTTTGATGCTACTATAGATTATTTTCTTAATTACATTTTCAATTGGTCACTGCAAATCTATAAAAACATAATGGAGTTTTGTATACTGATCTTATATCCTGCAACCTTGTCAGACTCATTTTTTTAGTTCTAAAGGGTTTTTAGTGGATTCCTCGTGATTTTTTATATGTAAGATCATGTCATCTGTTAATAGTTTTACTACTTCCTTTCCAATCCAGATCCCTTTTATTTCTTTTTCTTGTCTAATTGCTTTGTCTGGAACTACCAGTAGAATACTGAATGGGAGTGGCAAGAGCAGACATCTTTATCTTGTTTCTGAGCTCAGGGGGAAGGTCTGTCTTTCATCATTTAGTATGAGGTTAGTTGTAGGCTTCCCTTTATCAGCTGGAGGAAGTTCCCTTCTGTTCCTAGTTTGTTGAGTGTTTTTATCATGAAAGGGTTTGAGGTTTGTCGGATGCTTTTTCTGTGTCTATTGATGTGACCATATGACTTTTATTTTTATTCTATTGATATGTGTTGTTGTTCAGTCACTCAGTCATGTCCACTCTTTGTGACTCCATGTATTGGAACACACCAGGCTCTCCTGTCCTTCACTATCTCCAGAGTTTGCTCAAACTCATGTCCATTGAGTTGATGATGCCATCCAACCATCTCATCCTCTGTCACCCCCTTCTCCTCCTACCCTCAATCTGATGTTGAACCAATCTTGTATCTCTGGGATAAATTTAGTTTTGTCGAGGTGTATAATTCTTTTCATATATTGCTAGATTTGGTTGGCTAGTATTTTGTGTCCATATTCATAAGAGACAATGTTTTATAGTTTTTTTGGTACCATCTTTGTCTGGCTTTAGTATCTGGGCGATGCCTCAGAATGAGTTAGGCAGTGTCACCTCCTAGTCTATTTTTTTGTAAGAGTTTGTGAATAATTGGTGTTAATTCTTCTTTAAAAGTGCTGTGGGGTTCTTTGGTGAAACTGTCTGGGCTGGACTTTACTCTGGGTAGTTTTNGATGTTGAACCAATCTTGTATCTCTGGGATAAATTTAGTTTTGTCGAGGTGTATAATTCTTTTCATATATTGCTAGATTTGGTTGGCTAGTATTTTGTGTCCATATTCATAAGAGACAATGTTTTATAGTTTTTTTGGTACCATCTTTGTCTGGCTTTAGTATCTGGGCGATGCCTCAGAATGAGTTAGGCAGTGTCACCTCCTAGTCTATTTTTTTGTAAGAGTTTGTGAATAATTGGTGTTAATTCTTCTTTAAAAGTGCTGTGGGGTTCTTTGGTGAAACTGTCTGGGCTGGACTTTACTCTGGGTAGTTTTTTTATTTATTTTTATTTTTACTACTTCAATCCCTTTTCTCATTACAAATCTATTAGATTGTCTATTTCTTGAGTTAGTATTGGTAGTTTGAGTCTCTCTGTCACTCAGTCATGTCCAACTCTTTGGGACCCCATGGGCTGTAGACTGCCAGGCTTCTCCATCCATGGGATTTTTCCAGGCAAGAATACTGGAGAGGTTTTCCATTTCCTTCTCCAGGGGATCTTCCAGACTCAGGAATCAAATCTAGGTTTCCCATGCTGCAGGCAGACTCTTTACCATCTGAGCTGCCAGGAAAGCTCTAGGTGTCTCTAGGATTTGTTCATTTCACCTAAATTATCTAATTTGTTGGGGTACAATTTTTCAACATATTGTTTTATTTATTCATTTTTTTTTCTGGTAAAGTGAATTTTTTTTTTTTCTGTCTCAGGTGTACATGAGTTCCCAATCTTGAACACCCCCCTCCCCACCTCCCACCCCACATCAACTCTCTGNCCTCCTGGGTATTCCTCTGTCTCTTCATCTTGGTTATATTGCTGCGTTTGTTGTGGCCTTTCTATATCCAATTTTTCAACATATTGTTTTATTTATAATCCTTTTTATTTCTGTAATGTCAGTGGTAACGCCCTCTCTTTCTGATTCTGGTAATTTGAGTCTTCTCTCTTTTCCTGTCAATTCCATTGATCTTTTCAGAGAACCAGCTTTTGGTTGAATCAGTTTTCTCTATTGTTTTCCTATCCTTCATTAATTTTCACTCTGATATTTGTTATTTCCTTCCTTCTGCTTGCTGTGGGTTTAGTTTGCTATTTTCCCAGTGTCTTACTATGGAAGATTAGGTTGGAGCTATACATCTCCATTGGAGAAGGTAATGGCACCCCACTCCAGTACTTTTGCCTGGGAAATCCCATGGATGGAAGAGCCTGGTAGGCTGCTGTCCATGGGGTCGCAAAGAGTCAGACATGACTGAGCTACTTCCCTTTCATTTTTCACTTTCATGCNATGGAAGATTAGGTTGGAGCTATACATCTCCATTGGAGAAGGTAATGGCACCCCACTCCAGTACTTTTGCCTGGGAAATCCCATGGATGGAAGAGCCTGGTAGGCTGCTGTCCATGGGGTCGCAAAGAGTCAGACATGACTGAGCTACTTCCCTTTCATTTTTCACTTTCATGCATTGGAGAAGGAAATGGCAACCCACTGCAGTGTTCTTGCCTGGAGAACCCCAGGGACGATGGAGCCTGGTGGGCTGCCGTGTATGGGGTTGCACAGAGTCGGACACGACTGAAGCCACTTAGCAGCAGCATACATCTCCCTGTGAGCATTGCTTTAGTTGTGTCCCACAAATTTTGGTATGTTGGACATGAATTTGAGTGAACTCTGGGAGTTGGTGATGGACAGGGAGGCCTGGTGTGCTGCAGTTCATGGGGTCACAAAGAGTCAGACACGACTGAGTGACTGAACTGAACTAAACTGAATAGTAGTAGGTTCAGAGATTTTTTTTTTTTCTTACATGATAATATGCATGTTTCAGTGCCATTCTCCCAAATCTTCCCACCCTCTCCCTCTCCCGATTCAGAGATATTTTGAAGAAATTTAAAGAGTATCTATTGTGTTGCTTCAGTGTAATATGCTTTTGAAGGATAAATGTACATAATTAGATTTTATAGTCTTGGAACTTCTTAACCAAATTTAACTATGTTGCCTAGGTTGATAGATTAGTTATTGTATTAAGTTATCTATTGCTGTGTAACAATTATTCCAAAACTTATCAGCTTAAAACAACATTTGTTGTCACAGTCTCTGTCAGGAATGCAGGTGTGTCTTAGCTGGGTACTTCTGGCTCAAGGTCACTCATGAGATTACTGACTAACTCTGGACCAAGGCTGCAGTCATTTTAAGCCTGGGTAAGGCCTGCCTAAGCTCCAACATGTGCTTATTGGTGGGTCTGAGATGGGCCTCCAGGCTCACTCATGTGGGCCTCTTCCAGAATTGCCTCACAGCATGGCAGCCAACTTCCCTCTTGGCCTGTAGAGAGCTGAGTGAGCGCCTGAGAGAGAAGGTGCAGTCTTCTATAACCTACTTTTGGACATGCTCTCATTGCTGCTGTATTCTGCTGGTTAAAAGTGATTCATTAGGTCATGGCATACTCAAGAGGAGGGGGTTACACTAGGCTGTGAATGGCAGGAGCAGTGCACTGTGGGTCATTTTAGATGCCATGAAGGGGACACACACACACTATCATGGACTGAATTCTGTGCCTCAACTCCCAAATTTATATATTGAAGTGCTGACCCTCGATAAGATCAAAATGTCTCCCTGTTTGGAGGTGAGAACTTTAAAGAGGTGATTAAGTTAAATGAGGCTATTAGGATTAGTCCTAATCCAGTATCACTCCCTGTAGCTTAAACAGTAAAGAATCTGCCTGCCATGCAGGAGACCAGGGTTCGATTCCTGGGTTGGGAAGTTCCTCTGGAGAAGGGAATAGCAATCCACTCCAGTATTCTTGCCTGGAGAATTCCATGGACAGGTGCCTGGCAGGCTATAGTCCGTGGGGTCGCAAAGAGTCAAACACGACTGAGCAACTCACATATTCATTTGCATTCATCTCAAAGTATTTTCTGATTTTACTTTTGATTTATCGTTTGATCCATTGGTTCTTTAGGAGTGAGTTACTTTTCACATATTCATGAGTTCCCAATTTTTTTTTTCTGTTTTTAATTCTAATTTCATTCTGTCATGACTGGAGAACATCAGTCTGTCAGTTCAGTTGCTCAGCTGTGCCCTACTCTTTGTGTCCCCAGGGACTGCAGCACTCCAGGCTTCCCTGTCCACCACCAGCTCCTGTAGTTGGAGAACATACTTTGTATAATTGCTTTCCTTTCAGTTTTGTTGAGGTCTCTTTTATGGCCAAGCCTGTAGTCTGCCCTGAAGGATGTGTATTCTCTTGCTGTTGGGTGAAGTGTTCTAAGGACATTTATCAAGTCTAGTTTATAGCGTGTTCAGGTCTTCTGTTTCCTTGTTAATCTGTCTACTCGTTCTTTCCCTTCTTGAAGGTGGGGTTATAAAGTCTTCAACTATTACTGAGTCAGACATATTTTAAAATTTTTATTGTGGAAAATTTAAAGCACACAGACTAGTCTAATGTACTCATCACTCAAACTTTAACATGTATCAACATTTTGCTTTTTTTTTTTTTTTTTTTGGCTGTGCTGTGGCACGCGAGATCTTAGTTCCTTGACCAGGGATTGACCCCATGCCCCCTGCAGTGGAAGCACTGAGTCCTAACCACCAGACCACCAGGGAATTCCCAACATTTTGCCAATCTTGTTGAATCTACTCTTCTACCCTTTTTTCCTTTTTTCTTTTCCTTTAAAGCACATCCCAGATGCCTTATCAACAGTACATGCATCTGTACATGACTGTAACAGATAAAGATGTTTTCAAACTGAGCCCCAACACTGTTAGCAAAAGTGAACAATTCCCCAGTGCTTCCTTGTTCTCAATCCTCTGTTCATTTGTCTGAGCTGTCCAGAAGCCTCTTCAAGGTTCCTGTGTGTTTCACGGCGGGAAGGCTAATTGGAGGGGGATCTTTGGAAGGGACGACTTTGGCCAGAGTTGAGGGGGTGTGAGTCCTCATGAACTCCTCTTTGCTCTGTTTCAGGAACAAATGTGGTATCTGGGGCTGGCGGTCTGAGAAGATGGAAACCGTTAGCGGCTACGAGGCCAAGGCAGGAGAGCCTAGTGGTAGGGGCTGGGGTAGGAGGCAAGGCCCAGGAACTCTGCCCCTTCTCCGCATCCACCCCATGTGGAGGGGCAGACTGAGCAGTCCCCGGGCTCCAGAAGCCCCGTGTGGCCCCTGCTGAGCCCACAGGGATCACCCACAGCACAGACCTCCCCCTCCCGGATTGCTGAGATGAAGCAAGGAGCATTTCCCCTCATTAGTGACTCCCTGGGGTTCAAACCCCACCGCCTCCAGTGCGGGGAGCGAGATCTCACCTGTCCCTAGAAACAGGAGGCCTTGGGTCCTGTGCTAGTGAGGCTAAATGTGGGGAGCAGGCTCCGAGCCCCCAGCTCCCCGTGTTGCCCCTGCTCCCCAGGTGTACAGTGCCACCAACGTGGAGCTGGTGACACGCACACGCACGGAGCACCTCTCTGATCAGGACAAGGCGAGGATCAAAGGTAAAGCCAGGTGCGCCTGCCCGCTGCCCAGTCACACCTATGGGGGGGACCACCCTTGTGTGGGGTCAGCGCCACCGTGTCTGGGCCAAGCTGGGAGGCGTCCCCATTCCCATCGACTCTGCCTCCCACTACCCAGGCGGCTCCCAGGGTGGAAGGTGGGTGTGGCCCCAGGTCCCCTGATGGGCTCCACCCCTTCTCCTTAGGGGGGAAGACTCCATTCCAGTCCTTCCTTGGCATGGCCCAGCAGCACTCCTCCCACAATGGGGTGAGCCAGGGTTGGGGGGCGGGTGCTGGGGGCTGGCTGGCAGGGGCCACTGGGCAGGGCCAGGCCAGCGCCTCTGGAGCGCTAAGCCTAGTCCTGGGGCCCACGCAGGCTCCTGTGCAGCAGGCAGCCAGCCCTACAAACCCCACAGCCATTTCCCCCGATGAATACTTTGACCCCAACTTCAGCCTGGAGTCGAGGAACATCGGCCGCCCCATTGAGATGTCCAGCAAAGTACAGAGGTGAGGTCTGGGGGCTGGTTGCAGACTTCCTTGTGTTCCCCCAAGCCCTTGTAGATTCCCCTCACACACGGGGCCCCCTGGAGTGGGGGGACCGTTCACCCAGCCAGCTGCCTTCTAGACTACTCCTTGGGGGGAGGGACCTGGCTTTGGCTATGATGGTCCTCAGCATCCAGCTTGGGGCTTTGCTTAGAGGCCTGGTCGCTCTTCCTGGTGAATGAATGGATGGGTTTCTGTTCAACTGAATGAGCACCTGCTGGGGGCCAGCTTGTGGCAGAGGGGAAAGGCATGGGGCTCTCACACCTGGCTTTGGGGCCCGAGGAATCATCTTCCCCTCTGAGAGTCTAGATGCACCTCGGTAAAATGAGAACAGTCGTGTTTGACCATCTGCTCACAAGGTGCTGGGAGGCCCTGATGAGCTGTGAGTTCTAGAATTTCCCATGGGCCCTGCACTCTACCTGGAGCTTCACGTGGGCTCCCTCAGCCAGGGGCTGGGATGTGACCCTAGTGGTACAGTCCTAAACTGTGTGTGTGGGGGGGTAGGGGGGATGCTGGACCCCAGAGGAAGCGACATGCAAGGATGCGAGGTGCTGGCTGTGGGCTGAGGAGGAGGATGGGCCAGGCTGAGCCTGGGGCCTGGGGACAGCCTGGGCTGTAGGCCCAGGACATAAGCTCCAGGGTGAGCAGGCAGGGGCCGCTGAGCAGAGAGGGCCCCCCAGGCAAGGCAGACAGCCCGTGTAGAGGCAGAGTAGGCGGGCCTCAGCAGAGGGGCCACCAGAGGTTCCTTGATCCACATCCTGTGGCTGGCCGGGCAGGTTCAAGGCGACACTGTGGCTGAGTGAGGAGCACCCGCTGTCCCTGGGGGACCAGGTGACACCCATCATTGACCTGATGGCCATCAGCAACGCTCACTTTGCCAAGCTGCGTGACTTCATCACCTTGCGCCTTCCGCCTGGCTTCCCAGTCAAGATTGGTGAGAGGGTGGTTGGGGCAGCAAGAGGGTCCCAGGCAGCATTGCCACCCCCCCTCCCCACCCAGGGGAGTGGCGGCAGGGCTGGCTCAGGCTGCCGGTGTCCTCACAGAGATCCCGCTCTTCCACGTGCTCAACGCCCGCATCACCTTCAGCAACCTGTGTGGCTGCGATGAGCCCCTGAGCTCGGTGTGGGTGCCGGCGCCCGGCTCTGCTGTCGCTACTTCAGGTACCGCTGAGGGTGGGGCATGGGGCCGTGAGGTTCACCCGCCTCTGTGTGCCAGGGAGGGGGGCTGAGCACAACCCCTCTGCTGCGCCCAGGGAGCCCCTTCCCCTGTGAGGTGGACCCCGCCGTGTTCGAGGTGCCCGAGGGGTACAGCGTGCTGGGTGCGGAGCGCAGCGAGCCCCTACGTGACGAGGATGATGACCTGCTGCAGTTTGCCATCCAGCAGAGCCTGCTGGAGGCGGGCACGGAGGCGGAGCAGGTGGGGTGCGGGCTGGGCCGGGCCCTGGGCGTGGGCCTGGGTGGCAGAGGTGATAGCCCAGGGCTCTGGCTGCTGCAGGTGACTGTCTGGGAAGCCCTGACCAACACGCGGCCTGGTGTCCACCATGCCCAGGCCACAGCCTACGAAGAGCAGCTTCAGCTGGAGCGGTGAGCTCGCTGGGACCTACCAGGGCCGTGTCTCAGCCCTGCCCTGGCTCACGGGTCCTGCCAGCCCTGGGGGCTCTTGGCTGGTGGGGGGTAGGGAGTGGCGAGGTCTGGCCCCAGGACCCCACACCCTCTTTGAGGCCACGCTCCATCTTCAGGGCTGCCCACCAGGGAGGGCGGCAGGCACGAAGCCTGGGGAGACAGGACGCTGCCACCTCTCTTCTCTCCAGTCTTCCCGTCCCAGCCTCCTTGCCCTTATGTGCGCCCTCCACAGCCGTGGCCCAGCCCTTGGTCCCCTCCCCAGCCTTGGTGCTCACGGGTCTGCTCTCCCCTCTCATGCCTGGCCTGGAAGGGCCCTCCAGGAAAGCCTGAGGATGTCCACAGAGCCCGGGGGTCCAGGCTCCCCGCACAGGATGCCCACAACCCCGGCGCCCCCCAGCTTTGAGGAGCAGCTCCGCCTGGCCCTGGAGCTGTCCTCGCGGGAGCAGGAGGAGCGGNCCCTCTCATGCCTGGCCTGGAAGGGCCCTCCAGGAAAGCCTGAGGATGTCCACAGAGCCCGGGGGTCCAGGCTCCCCGCACAGGATGCCCACAACCCCGGCGCCCCCCAGCTTTGAGGAGCAGCTCCGCCTGGCCCTGGAGCTGTCCTCGCGGGAGCAGGAGGAGCAGGAGCGCCGGGGGCAGCAGGAGGAGGAAGACCTGCAGCGGATCCTGCAGCGTTCACTCACAGAGCACTGAGCCCCTGCCCTCGGGAGGGCGTCTGGGCTGCTCCCCCACCCGCTTTTGTAATTTATTTATTTATAAACACTCAGCTGCTGGGCTTAGGGGCCTGGAGCCCTAGAAGAGGGGAGCTGGCCTTGAGACCGAGATGGAAATAAAGAGACCCTCAGCAGCAGGCTTGCTCTGCTCAGTGTGGAGTTGGGGGGGGGGCGCCTGCTGGGGGGTACCAAGGTGAGACACTGTGGGTAATGGCTTTAGGACTTGGATTTGAATCCTGACCGTGGCCCCCTTGGCCTGTTTCCTCAGCTTTAAATGAGACCCCCTCCAACACTCAGGGCTGCTGGGAGGGTAAGATGAGCCGACAGGTGTCAAGCGCCCTCACTGGGTAGGTGCTCCGTGAACATCACTTCCCCTGAGCCCGGTTCCACCTGCTGGAGCCCC
>SJYA01024057.1:0-11811 GCA_006410615.1 Neotragus moschatus
ACAGAGGATGGGATGGTTGGATGGCATCACCGACTCAGTGGACATGAGCTTGAGCAAGCTCAGGAAGTTGGTGATGGTCAGGGAGGCCTAGCAGGCTGCAGTCCATGGAGCTGGACACAACGGAGTGACTGAACCGACTGACTGAACCACAGAATGAGCACCAGGAAAGAAAGTAAAGAGCTGCTCTGGCCACAAAATATTAGTTATGGTAGCTTTTGGTTTTCTCAATTGTTATTGGTAAAACATTTTAAAGTTGTATTTGTTACTTCCAAATATGAGAAGAAATAACAAAATTCAGAATGCAAATATGTCATGTGTGTTCTTTAAAAAATGAAAGTGTTGATAAAAATAAAGACTACAAGTAATCCATCAAAATTTAACTGTGATTATCTAAATGACAAGACTGACATTTTTTCTTCTTTTTTCATTTGCAATTTCCAGATTTTCCACAATGAGTAGCAAAACAAAACAAAACAATGATGCATGCTGTTAAAATAAATATTAAACTTAATTCTACTCACCAAAAATCTTTTGTTAAATTTTAATCTCCTATTCAATTTATGTTGTAATTTAACATCATCAAGTATTCAACAATTATTTATTGAGAGTTAACAGATATGGTTATAGTCACTTAGTNAACAAAACAAAACAATGATGCATGCTGTTAAAATAAATATTAAACTTAATTCTACTCACCAAAAATCTTTTGTTAAATTTTAATCTCCTATTCAATTTATGTTGTAATTTAACATCATCAAGTATTCAACAATTATTTATTGAGAGTTAACAGATATGGTTATAGTCACTTAGTAACGATTATGAACGCAATATTGTTCTTTTCTAAACTTGCTTAGTATGTCATGAAGAAAAGAACTGAATACAAATCTCAAGTATGCTTCCAGCATGAAAAATGAAAATACTATTAATATGAAATGAAAGTCATGATTTCTTACATTGGAATAAAAAAAAAAAAGTGTTCCTGAAGACTGTGCAGTAAACTAGAACTAGAAATATGATTACGTTTTCCCTGACAGAGTGTGGATAAAAATGTATCTAGGCTGAGATAAATGTGTTTTTTAATTTTTTTCATTAACACAAATTTTTTTAAGAGATCTAGTTAATGCAGATTGTTGTTCAGTTGCTAAGTCACGTCTGACATATTAATCCAGCCCAGTTACATGGTCTTTGTGATAAAATAAAATTATAAAAATTAGGTAAAGTTTGGTGACATGCCCTCCCCTCGCCAAGTCCCCCATCCCCCAGCCCCATTTTCACCACTAAAATGCAGCTGATGCCAGCTCGGAGACTCTATGAGATCTCAGGTCCTGTATTCATTATTTGCAACTCATTCTCTGGCAATCTGTCTGTCTTGTGATGAGCTAAGGCACATCAAAAGTCATGAGTAGTGACTTCCCTGGTGGACCAGTGGCTACAACTTCATGCTTGCAAAGCAGGAGGCCCAGGTATGATCCATGGTTGGGAAACTAGATCCCACATGCTGCAACTAAGGGTTTGTATAATGCAACCAAAACATCCTGTATGCCACAAGTAAGAGAGAAACTAATATGTTGTATTCATGATGTCTGAAGAAGGGGATTTAGCTTCAGGATCGGGGAGCAGACTTCATCCCTCAGAGTTTTTGTGTGGCTGAAGTTTTACTACAGTGAAAAACAGCGGAGAATGCTTCTGACATAGACATCAGAAGGGGGACAGAGAGTGGCCTCTCACTAGTCTTAGCAAGGGAGCTATACACTTTTTCAATTGGTTATTAGCAACAGATCAAAAGAAAGTCTCAAGGTTGTAAAAATCCTTCTAGAGTCATTCCCACAATTTACANGAGAATGCTTCTGACATAGACATCAGAAGGGGGACAGAGAGTGGCCTCTCACTAGTCTTAGCAAGGGAGCTATACACTTTTTCAATTGGTTATTAGCAACAGATCAAAAGAAAGTCTCAAGGTTGTAAAAATCCTTCTAGAGTCATTCCCACAATTTACATTTTAAGATGACAGAATTAGTCAGAAGGTTCTTAAGGAGAAACATGTCCTTGAATAGGATACACTGTTATGTAATCCTTGGTATAGAGTTCAAGATGAGTTGTTTTGTTGTGTAATCATTAGCTCTGGGCTGAAAGAAAAAAAATGTTTTATGTGACTAAGATGGAGGAATGTAGAAAAAATAAGTTTGTCCTTTTCTCCTCCAGAGGCCCAGACTCCTTTTTCCCCTCTTCCTTCTCCTTCTCCTCCTCTTCCTCCTACTCCTTCTCCTCCAGGACCCCGGACTTCTTATCAACCTAAGAATTAACTCAGTTATTAACATTGAAAGCATGTGGTATATTTGGGCATTTTACTTGAAACAGTAGATATGGCATTTTTTTGTTGTTTTTGTTTTTCCTTTAGAAGTCTTTATTAAATCATAAATGTACAACAACTTCTTAATACTACAAGACACTTCAGTTTTTAAAATGTCTTATTATACCATGATCCTAGAAAACAGTTTTTCCAAACTTTGTGAGAAAAATCTTGAAAACAGGTTCACATGTCACTGGACACTAAAAAATTTAATGTTATCAAAGAAGGGATGCTTATATCCTCTTGAAAGAAAAAAAAAAAGTTGGGAAACTCTCTCAAAAGCAATTTTTTTTCATTCTTTCCTCCATAGTATGGTGATGTTCTTAAGTAAACCAATCCATTTACAAATGACTCTGTGCATCTGTTCTGGTGTCTTCTACTATATCACTGCCACAGTCATGGCATGACTGAGAAGAGTTTCCTTATAGTCCTTAATTACTTGGATAACCTAAAGCTATCCTATTACCCCTGGGCTCTTATCCTCTCCTCTTTATACAGTCAAGTCCATGTAAAATAGGAAGCTAATGATGCTCTTGTCAATCCATATCCAAGTCCTCCACCACCATAAACTCCTTTTCCTCCTCCATACCCAGAGCTAACTCCCAAATTGCCACTTCCTGGTCATCCTCCACACCTATTATAACCATGACCAAGTCCACTGACCACTTCTCAATCCATCAGATCATCCTCCAAAGTTACTTTCTCATCCTGACCCTGGTCCAACATTTCCATCATCACCAGGAGAATCTCCAAAACCAGCTTTGTCCCCTCCCACTTCTAGAACTCTGGACTTGTTGCATTTTAGGTCGAGAAAAGACCTTTCTTACTTGTGCATGATGGCTGTTGATGGTCTGGTTTTTCTGAAACCCAATCTTATCCACGGGATCACAGTCATCAAAAGTCACAAATGCAAAGCCTCTTTTTCTTCCAGACTCTCTATCAGTAATTATCTCAATGGCATCGATTTTTCCATATTTCTCAAAGTAATCTCTAAGATGATGTTCCTTAGTATCTTCAATTCCACCAACAAACAGCTTCTTCACAGCTGGGAAAACCCCTCATTGTCCAGATTCCTCTCTTGGGAGAGCACTTTTGGGGACAATTGTTTTCTCATCAATAGAATGAGGTCTGGCAGCCATGGCAATATCCACTTCAGCCACGGATGAAAAGGTGACAAAACCAAACCCTCTTGATCTTTTGCTTGCAGGATCCCTTATGATCTCACAGTTTATAACTTTCCCCACTGCTTGTAGTAGTTCTTCAGACTTTCTTCTGTGGTTTCAGAGCTCAAGCCACCAATAAAGAGTTTATGAAATTGTTCTTGTTCCTTCTTTTTCCTCCAAGAAGTAACGGTTTGGAAACTTTGCTCGATCTTGGACTCCATCACTTCAGCCATTTTCCCCGGATCTGAGGGGAGAACCTCCACTGCTCCAGGAACAACGCCGTCTAAGAGAACCTTCACAACCACCTGGTGCCACCCTTTGAAATTCTTGAGCACCTTACAGTTTTCCAGAACAGNGGTTTGGAAACTTTGCTCGATCTTGGACTCCATCACTTCAGCCATTTTCCCCGGATCTGAGGGGAGAACCTCCACTGCTCCAGGAACAACGCCGTCTAAGAGAACCTTCACAACCACCTGGTGCCACCCTTTGAAATTCTTGAGCACCTTACAGTTTTCCAGAACAGTCTGATTTGTGAATACTGGTTCTCCCAGTTCCAAGAGCTGTCCTGTGACCCACACCTGAGATGAAGGCAACCAGTAGCTTGCTGGAGATAGTCTTGTTTATTTTTTTTGTGATTATTTTAAAAGTTCCTTCAAGCCTAAGTCAGCTTATTGTGATATATTATGATATTTGTACAAACAGTGTTTTGTACTTTGGTGGTAGAATTATGACCCCAAAGATGGGTGATGCTGAATTACAATGGGAGTGGAAGAGGTGAAGGAAAAGTGAGGCCAGGGAAGACTGGGATGTGCGTGTGTGTGGTGAGGTCACAGTACAGTTGTATGGAGCTGGACTGTATAAAACTGCACCAAAGCCAAGATTCATAGCAAGAGTAAAACAATGACTTGATGGCTGAATGAGAAAATGCTACAGTATTTTTTAAATAACACAGTTTTTTTGCATTTTCTCATTTCTGGGGACTCTGTCTTCTTTTATTATATCTCTCATTTATAACCACTCAGTCTTGTTCTCCTCTGTGGTTACCAAAAAGCCCACTCCTCTGTGAAAGAGTTTTCCCCGACACACTGAGTTCCCTTTTCACCCTATACATTTGCATGTATGATGCACCTTGATCCATTCCCCATAAATCAAATGTTGCCTCAAAGTAATAGTCATGCTACTACCAAATAAATAAAGCAACAGTGAATTACTTCTATAGAGAGAATGATTTAAAGGTTTTGAAATATGTTTATCATTCAAGACAATAGATTGCTTGCTTTTCACATAGAGTTTAGAAAGTAGGAAAAATGTTTTCATGATCATTATACACTGTTGGAAGATAAGAATGGATGCAACCACCAAACTAAGCACTTTGAGGTATTTTAACAAGAAAGGAAGATATTATCAAACTGTTAAGAAAGCCAAAATAGAGTAAATACAAATCGGAAGATTGAAAATGGGTGGGTGGCTGTACAAACAGTATTTTCTCCTTCATGAGACTCAGAGACATTAAAAATGCCTAGTAGACAGCCACAGGGACTGGCAGTTGGCCTTGGAAAAGCATCATGAATTTAGTGAAATGATTATCTGTGGAGCATCTGGGCCAATATGCTCCATATCTCTACTTGCTTATAAGGATCTACTGCCTCCATTTACTTGACCTCAGGAAAAAGTTAAACATGTTGATTTTAAAATAAATTAAGGAAATACTTGCAGCAAGTTTCTAATATGGTCATGGAGTCTTTAGAGGAGAATAGAGCCTGGGACAAATCCAGACATTATAAAAATTATGAAAAGGCAAAAAAAATAAATATATATATAACTGAGCTACTCTCAGAATTACTGTTCATGAATAAAAATATATTGATGGATGGGTGAAGACTTTCCGCATCTTTCCAATAAGTAAAAATGCCTGGGACATCTGTGTGGTATATAATTCCAGATGTTCTACCTGGAATGAAAGCTTGGCTCCTTCACTGTTAAGTAGGCTCAGATGAATAAAAATACTGGACCCGAGAGTTTTTTGTTTATTTTGTTGTTGTTGTTGTTGTTGCTTTGTTTTGTTTTTTAGGAAACCAAATAAAGTCAGTGCAAATGATTTATAAGAAGGACAAAGGGAAACCTAAGCAGGTCAGATAGAGGAGCAAACTTCCAACCTTGAAGTCTTCATCAGAGGATAATCTGTTATGGATGATATTTTGAACAAGGTTCACATTTGAATTTCAGGATAATCCACTGTGTTCTTCTGGGAAAAGCCTCACAGCCCTTGACTGGACCCATTTTATAAATATGTTTGCCTTACGATATACTGATGGCTATTTCATGTGGCNTTGAAGTCTTCATCAGAGGATAATCTGTTATGGATGATATTTTGAACAAGGTTCACATTTGAATTTCAGGATAATCCACTGTGTTCTTCTGGGAAAAGCCTCACAGCCCTTGACTGGACCCATTTTATAAATATGTTTGCCTTACGATATACTGATGGCTATTTCATGTGGCTCACTGACCTGAACCTGGACCGTTGGAGACAGTAGCTGTCTACAGGTACCTGTATCTGTCTACTACTGGTACATTAAATCGCACAAAGAAAATAGAGCATTTATTAACCCTCATCTTCTCCTGATAGAGTTAATTCTGTTATTATTTCTGTTCTGAGCACCAGAAAGGCAGGATGTGATTAATGACCCTAACAGATCTAGGGATCATCTAACCAGCCTTTAAACCAGTGAGACAACTGATCCTGTAGCCTGCAGGACAAGAGAAAGATGCAGAATTGACCACGTTATAGATTCAATCTCTGATTTGAAACCTAGAATCAGTAGCTAGCAAGAAACTCTGAACCTTGAAAGAGAAAATACAAATGAATGAACAGGAAAACTAACCTCGTAAGAAACAAATAATTCAGGAAACAAGCAATTGAAACAAGTTTTCTACTCAGCACTCTCAGATTCTGAAATGTTATGTATCCCTATCAAAATAATATGCTGTATTAAAATCAGAATAGAGAACTAGAAAAATATCTTTTGTAAATTAGAAATATTGATGCCAATATATTTTTAAAGAAATTAAATGGGTTAAATAGGAGGACTGATTTAAACAATGCTATTGTCAGAGAGTGGCTTCACTTGTGGCTCAGCTGGTAAAAGAATCCACCTGCAATGTAAGAGACCTAGATTCGATCCCTGGGCTGGGAAGATACCCTGTAAAAGGGACCAGCTATCCTCTCCAGTATTCTGGCCTGGAGAATTCCACAGACTGTACAGTCCATTGGGTGGCAAAAAGTCAGGCAGGACTGAGTAACTTTCACTTTCATTGTCAGAGAGGAAGAAATTTCTTCTCTGCCTTTCTAGGTTCTTCTGGCTGGTCTAAGAATTAAATTGGCATGAGGTAGATTAACGGGGGAAAATCAAACAGAAGTTTAATAACATATATACATTAATACATGAGAGAAAAAGACAGAAAAGTTGAGTAAAGTCACAATGGCTAAAACCCTCATCTTAAATACCATATTCAAGTAAAAACAAACAAACAAAAATAAAACGATGTTGTGAGAAGTGGTTTGGGACTTCAAGGGGGAGAAAGGTGAGTTGTATGGTTATCTATGTTCATAGCTGCCTTTCTGGACCACGTCCACTACCTACGTCCTTTAGGCAGTTTAGAGGGAAGGTCAAAGATGCTTCTTGAGTCTTTTGGGGCTTGATTGTTTTTCACTTGGAATTATCCACATGCATAAGAGATATTTTGGGGTGGCAAATTTTCCCCTACTACCCTTGGGAACACAGAGGAGATTAATCAGGAGATGGGGATATGAACACATATAATGAAATGTAGAAGCTAGAAAATAAAATATTTGTCCACAGGCAGTCCAGAGAAGGACAAAAAAAAAAAAAAAAAAAAAAAAAATGGAAACCATAATAATAATAATGATCTCAGGATACTATAGAGAGGGACAGTGAGCTTTCAACATGAAAGGCCAAGGCAGGCAGAGCATAAAGAATGAAAAGCAGTCCACAGATACTGGTAAAATTTCAAATGTATAAGATTATAAAGAGGGAGATATAATTTTACTCAAAGACAGGGAAAGAAGAGTTTAAATAAATGAGAATCAAGTAAAAAGCCCAGAAAGACACACATATCATATATGGTACTGATTCACATCAGAGACAGTGAAGAAAGGGAGAGTGTATAATTTACAATACATCCCATCCATGTGGCAACAAGGACACTGGAGCTTGTGCAAATCTATCTCCACCCTCAGAGTTCCCCAAAGCCTCCGGGTGTTAAGTTTCAAACCTCTGGCTTCTCTAGGGGTGCATGTTCATTATTATGCTTGATTATTTGATCTTATAGTCATAAAATCTGTCTTAATTGTCTGAAAGACAGCATAAAGAATGGGTTGCTTGAATATCTGAAAGAAAATGAAAAATTATTAGGCAAAGTGGCATAAAGTTGGTAAAGAAATGAGATTTTTTTTTTAAGAAATGAAGAAAAAGAGAAATCCAAAAACAGTAAAAGTAAGAGAAAATACAAAGCTATGAAGAATGAGGAAATGATTGTATTTTCAGTTAAAAAGCAAGTGCTTTAAGCAAAACTGAGATGGAACAAGTCATCTAATGACAAACGATGAAAAGTATAGACATGTCTGGGACAGCAAAACATGACTGTCTCTTTTCCATAATGATTAATGCTTCTCTTGAGATTCTTGAAATCCTTGGAACATTAAGCTGTGAGCTGACAACCACACCAAGTGAGTACTTCNTTGAAGTCTTCATCAGAGGATAATCTGTTATGGATGATATTTTGAACAAGGTTCACATTTGAATTTCAGAATAATCCACTGTGTTCTTCTGGGAAAAGCCTCACAGCCCTTGGCTGGACCCATTTTGTAAATATGTTTGCCTTACGATATACTGATGGCTATTTCATGTGGCTCAGGTCAGGCCTGAATCTGGACCGTTGGAGACAGTAGCTGTCTACAGGTACCTGTATCTGTCTACTGCAGGTACATTAAATCACACAAAAAAGAAAACAGAGCATTTATTAACCCTCATCTGCTCCTGATAGAGTTAATTCTGTTATTATTTCTGTTTTGAGCACCAGAAAGGCAGGATGTGATTAATGACCCTGACAGATCTAGGGATCATCTAACCAGCCTTTAAACCAGTGAGACAACTGATCCTGTAGCCTGCAGGACAAGGGAAAGATGCAGAATTGACCACGTTATAGATTCAATCACTGATTTGAAACCTAGAATCAGTAGCTAGCAAGAAACTCTGAACCTTGAAAGAGAAAATACAAATGAATGAACAGGAACACTAACATCGTAAGAAACAAATAATTGAAACAAGTTTTCTATTCAGTACTCTCAGATTCTGAAATGTTATGTATCCCTATCAAAAGAATATGGTGTAATAAAATCAGAATAGAGAACTAGAAAAATATTTTTTGTAAATTAGAAATACTGATGCCAACAATATATTTTTAAATAAATTNCACTAACATCGTAAGAAACAAATAATTGAAACAAGTTTTCTATTCAGTACTCTCAGATTCTGAAATGTTATGTATCCCTATCAAAAGAATATGGTGTAATAAAATCAGAATAGAGAACTAGAAAAATATTTTTTGTAAATTAGAAATACTGATGCCAACAATATATTTTTAAATAAATTAAATGGGTTAAATAGGAGGACTGATTTAAACAATGCTATTATCAGAGAGTGGCTTCACTTGTGGCTCAGCTGGTAAAAGAATCCACCTGCAATGTAAGAGACCTGGGTTCGATCCCTGGGCTGGGAAGATATCCTGTAAAAAGGACCAGCTACCCCCTCCAGTATTCTGGCCTGGAGAATTCCACAGACTGTACAGTCCATGGGGTGGCTAAGAGTCAGGTAAGACTGAGCAACTTTAACTTTCATTGTCAGGGAGGAAGAAATTTCTTCTCTGCCTTTCTAGGTTCTTCTGGCTGGTCTAAGAATTAAATTGGCATGAGGTAGATTAACAGGGGAAAATCAAACAGAAGTTTAATAACATATATACATTAATACATGAGAGAAAAAGACAGAAAAGTTGAGTAAAGTCACAATGGCTAAAATCCTCATCTTAAATACCATATTCAAGTAAAAACAAACAAACTAAAAAAAAAAAAAACATGTTGTGAGAAGTGGTTTGTGACTTCAAGGGGGAGAAAGGTGAGTTGTATGGTGATCTATGTTCACAGCTGCCTTTCTGGACCATGTCCACTACCTACATCCTTTAGGCAGTTTAAAGGGAAGGTCAAAGATGCTTCTTGAGTCTTTTGGGTCTTGATTGTTTTCCACTTGGAATTATCCACATGCATAAGAGATATTTGGGGGGGGCAAATTTTCCCCTACTACCCTTGGGGACACAGAAGAAATTAATCAGGAGATGGAGATATGAACACATATAATGTAGAAGCTAGAAAATAAAATATTTGTCCACAGGCAGTCCAGAGAAGGACAGAAAAAAAAAAAAGAATGGAAACCATAATAATAATAATGATCTCAGGATACTATAGAGAGGGACAGTGAGCTTTCAACATGAAAGGCTAAGGCAGGCAGAGCATAAAGAATGAAAAGCAGTCCACAGATACTGGTAAAATTTCAAATGTATAAGATTATAAAGAGGGAGATGTAATTTTACTCAAAGACAGAGAAAGAAGAGTTTAAATAAATGAGCATAAAGTAAAAAGCCCAGAAAGACACACATATCATATATGGTACTGATTCACATCAGAGACAGTGAAGAAAGGGAGAGTGTGTAATTTACAATACATCCCATCCATGTGGCAACAAGGGCACTGGAGCTTGTGAAATCTATCTCCACCCTCAGAGTTCCCCAAAGCCTCCAGGTGTTAAGTTTCAAACCTCTGGCTTCTCTGGGGGTGCATGTTCATTATTATGCTTGATTATTTGATCTTATAGTCATAAAATCTGTCTTCATTGTCTGGAAGACAGCATAAAGAATGGGTTACTTCAATATCTGAAAGAAAATGAGAAATTATTAGGCAAAGTGGCATAAAGTTGGTAAAGAAATGAGATTTTTTTTTTTAAGAAATGAAGAAAAAGAGAAATCCAAAAACAGTAAAAGTAAGAAAAAATACAAAGCTATGAAGAATGAGGAAATGATTGTATTTTCAGTTACAAAGCAAGTGCTTTAAGCAAAACTGAGATGGAACAAGTCATCTAATGACAAACTATGAAAAGTATAGACATGTCTGTGATGGCAAAACATGACCGTCTCTTTTCCATAATGATTAATGTTTCTCTTGAGATTCTTGAAATCCTTGGAACATTAAGCTGTGAGCTGACAACCACACCAAGTGAGTACTTCCTTGAAAATGGCACTGATGTTAACAATTTTACCTGCTTTCTTGATTAGGTGTTCTGGGAAGTGAATTTGTCAGGTGTAATAGTTGACATCATGGATGAATGGAATTGAGTTGGTATGCAACATATTCTGCTCTAAGTACGCCCACATTTAAAAATGTCCTATTAGTTTCACTGCATTCAACAACCAATATATATAATTCCTAAATGTGTTTGAACTGTCATTCCTGGTAACACTTACCCTTTGGACAATTTANACTGCATTCAACAACCAATATATATAATTCCTAAATGTGTTTGAACTGTCATTCCTGGTAACACTTACCCTTTGGACAATTTAGTCGCTCAGTCATGTCACACTCTTTGTGACCCCTTGGATTACAGGCACAGCCTGCCAGGCCTCCCTGGAGCTTGCTCAAACTCATGTCCATTGAGTCGGTTATGCCATTCCAGCTATCTCATCCATTGTCGTCCCCTTCTCCTGCCTTCAATCTTCCCCAGCATCAGGGTCTTTTCCAGTAAGTCGGTTCTTTGCATTAGATGGCCAAAGTATTGGAGCTTCAGTTTCATATCAGTCCTTCCAAAGAATATTCAGTACTGATTTCCTTTAGGACTGACTGGTTTTATCTCCTTGCAGTCCCAGGGACTCTCAAGAGTTTTCTCCAACACCACACAGATCAAATGCATCAGTTCTTCAGCTCTCAGCTTTCTTTTATTAAGGTCCAACTCTCACATCTATACATGACTACTGGAAAAACCAAAGCTTTGACTAGATGGACTTTCATCAGTAAAGTAATGTCTCTCCGCTTTTTAATATGCCATCTCTGTGGTCATAGCTTTTCTTCTAAGGAGCAAGCATATTTTAATTTCATGGCTGCAGTCACCATCTGCAGTGATTTTTGGAGATCAAGAAAGTAAACTCTGTCACTGGTTTCATTGTTTCACC
>SJYA01024199.1:0-11127 GCA_006410615.1 Neotragus moschatus
GAGGCTGGGCACGGAGGGGCCAGAGGATAGACCTGGGCCTTGGCAGCAACGTTCTAGATCTGAGCCCGTCGCTGCCGGGCAGGAAGGGGAGGCTATTTCAGAGGCGGCTGCAGAAACAGGGACGGTAAACTGAGAAGTTTAGCCAAGTGACCCCCCGCCACTACCTGAGGAACCATCCCGACTGGCAGAGAGGTTGTCAAATTCAATTTTTATAAACAAACACTTGGCATCTTTTACTTCAAGCAACACCAAGGCCTCTGCTCATTTTAAAATGGTTGTGCCACTGAGGGTCAGCGGTCCATCTGGCGTCCACGCTCGGGTCTGTGTGTCACGGTACTCAGCGTGCTCTGACTGCACGGAGGGGTTAGGCCTCCAGCACATGCTGGAGAGGCCCCGGCCGTAGTCCGCAGCAGAGCCTCCTTCGGCCACCGCACTTCTGTCTTGGCATCTCTGCAGCCCGGCCACCGCCAAAAGCCTGGCACTTCGGGTCGGATGTCGCCCTCCCACTAAACTCTGGATAAAGGGAAGGGGGAGGGTCCTCCCCCACCCCCCTGAACTCAGGGCCAGGTCTCTGAGGAAGCAGATGCTTGTCTGAGGAGCAGCTGGCCGTCAGCACAAAGGCAGGACTCCCGCATCTCTACCCGGAAGGGCTTTCGGAGGAGCGCGGACACTCAGTCTCGGCGCGTGGAGGCTGGGTAACTGCCGAGCTGGCCCTCTGGCGCCTCCTGGCCTGCTCACCTTTCACGATGATGCCTGGTGCGGCCCCACCGTGCAATGTGCTTATTAATCTCACTCATTTGACACCGCGCTCTTCTGCCCTGAGCTCGACGTTAGGAGAAAATGATAGGGATAGATTCTGCTCCTGTCAGACTCACCAAGACTTGCAGAAAACCAGACTATCAAAGGCCATCTGCCGCCCACTCGCCCGGCATGCACAGTGACCCCAAAGGGGCCAGCGGAATGTTAAAGACACAGATCCACACGAGAGAACAGCCAGAAGACCCAGGTTGCCACCTCTCCCCCAGCCCTGCCGCCCACCCGGAGAGTCACCCTGGAGACGGTCCTCCCAGAGACAGGCACGCACCAAGCCCCTGCCCTGATTCATGACGCACTGCTTCATATCTAATTCATCAAAAGACACTTGGGCTTCTCAAATAAGGAACATTTTTATTAGCTTCCCCAAGAGTTTTATGGCACAAAGCCATACCTAATGATTCTATTTTATGGCAAGTTATACATTCAAACCGTGCTTTGAAGTCAGGCAGCAGGTAAGACTCAAATCTTTGTCAAAAAAAAAAGATTCCCCCATTCGTTCACTTTAAAAATGTTTATAAGCTTTCCAGCAGCTGGGAAAGTGATGTAGAGGATTGTAACAGGCTCCCCTTTCCTCACAGGGGAGCTGGCGTGGGTTGATGCGACAGGCACTATTCACCATGGGGCTGGTTTGGCCTGCCTGCCCCCTCTGCCTGGGGACTTGTGCAAGTCTGAACACATTTTTGGCTGTCACACCTTGGGGGTTGGGGCGATGGGCATCGAGCAGGAAGAGGCCAGGGATGCTGTCCCCGCCATGCACGAGACTGCCCCACCACATACTACTATCTGATCACCTGGCCCAAGATGTCAGTAATGCCAAGGGTGGGAAACCCTGCCTCAGGGCTTCTTCTGGACTAGGTAGGCATGGCATGCCTCCCCCACCTCACACCTCACACCAGACACTGATTTCATCACTGTGCCAGGTTTTCAGTGCTGACGAATGAGACTTACATTCTTTTACTCTTACGTATTCCGGGTATATATTTTCAATGAGCAAGAATAAAACGTCATTCCAAACAAAAGCAGTTCAGTTCACTTCAGTCTCTCAGTCATGTCCGACTCTTTGCAACCCCATAAATCGCAGCACGCCAGGCCTCCCTGTCCATCACCAACTCCCGGAGTCCACCCAAACCCATGTCCATTGTGTCGGTGATGCCATCCAACCATCTCATCCTCTGTCATCAAACAAAATAAGGAAAGTGAAACATAAGACCACCTTAGGGGCTTCCCTGGTGGCTCAGTGGTAAAGAATCTACCTGCCAATGCAGGAGACACAGGTTCGAGCCCTGATCCGGGAAGATCCCACATGCCCCGGAGCAGCTAAGCCCGTGTGCCACAGCGACTGAAGCCCCAACGCCCTAGAGCCGGTGCTGCTACAAGAGAAGCCACTGCGGTGAGACACCCTCGCACCACAGCTGGATCGTAGTCCCCGCCCACCATAACCAGAGAAGAGCCTTCACACAGCAACGAAGACCCAGCACAACCAGAAATACACACACAAATAATGATAATTTTTAAAAAGCCCACCTTAGGAGTTCAGAACACATGACAACAGTCTCTGTTAACTAAAGCCTCCCAATAGTCCCTCTGCACATTTTAAGCCCCACCCAAGCTGGAATTTATCTACTGAAAAAACGATATAATTAATTCGAGCCATCGGCACTACTGAACATCACCACAGACGTGTGCTGAAAAGCAAAGCCAATTCTCTCCCAAATTGTGGTGATGCGGCCATCATAGCCCTGGACTTGAGTCACCAGATGCACCACTCCCGGGCGCTGGGCCGCCATCACTTCCCTTCTCAGAGCTTGTGTTCTCCTGATCAGCACAGTGGACGGAAGGCAACTTGCCCTCTCATCCTCCAGGGAATTGTGAGAGCAAGCTGAGTTCACGGGTGGGAAAAGCTGCTTTGTAAACTGTATGAAGCTATATAAACGCATGTCAATATATTTTTAACATTTAGACAAGACAATCTGTGACAACCAAGGGTCTTTCAGATGCTTGGATTCTTTTCATGAAATGTCACAACTAAAAACGACTTTGGAAATCAACTAATTCAATCCCTTAATTTTATAGAATGTGAAGATGACCATCACAGAGGTCAAGTGACCCAGCTAAGGCCAAGCAACAGCCCAGATGGGCTCAGGTCCAGCCAGTACGCTCCCCACACCTTGCTGCTGGTGGTGCTTTCCCTTAGGGAAAGGTTCTTAGAGTGCAGAAACACATCTTACACACAACGTTCAGAGGGTCTTGAACAAAGGAAACAAATATTTGCTAAATCAGTGAATTTTGACTTACCACATCGTAGCCTGTTGGGGCTCGGTTCCGAGAAGCCACCACCCCGACTCCTGTGATGGGATCCATTGACGTCTCTGGCAAGGCTTCCGAAAGGTCTTTGACTTCAGGCATGGTGGCTTGCTCCTGATTCCAAAAAGGAAAAAGAAAGTGCAAAATTCAAATGGAGCATTTAAAGTGAGCAATACAAAGTCTCAAACAGAACCAGAATCCTGGGGCAAATATCTGGAACTTAGCTTGGACCAGCTAAGGGAGCCCTGGCTTTACCTGACTCTTTCCTCAGATCAAGAATTCACGTAGGGATTTCCCTGGTGGTCCAGTGCCTAAGACTCTGCGCTCCCAAAGGCAGGAGGCCTGGGTTCGATCCCTGGTCAGGGAACTAGATCCCACATGCCACAACGAAGAGTCCGCATGCTTCAACAAAGATCAAAGATCCCATGCGCCCCAACTAAGACCTGGCACAGCCAAATACATAAACAAATATTCTATTTAAAAAAAAAAGAATTCAAGTCGTCTCCAGTCCCTGCTTTTCTCGAGTTAGTTTTGAACACTCTCCCACCCTGCTGTCTGACATCCGTACAGATACCAGCAGCTTCTCTGAGGATAAATCAGACATGGTTAAATCTAGCAACATCTTCCATCTCTCCCCCTCACAGCGTCTCCTGGTAGAAGACCAGCCCTCCAAATCCACAGCCATGACTACATCCAGGGGTGGGCTGCTGGGGAGGCAGAGCTTTGTGAACACATAGAGGAAAGTGCTCTTGCCATGGAGGACACAGCAAGGCCATGGAGTCCGGGCTCCGTGACGTACAGCTGGGGAGCAGGCAAGCGAAGCTTCAGGACACCGACAGCTGCAGAACTGCTGCGAGAACTAAGGGAATCCTGTAAACGAAGGGCCTGGAGAGGTTCCCTGGCACACAGTAGGCCCTCAACGAAATCCAGACAAGAAGGGTGGGTGAGGGACACAAAGATCCCGTGTAATCGGCCAGAAACGTGGCTGCTGCTGTTCCCAAGAGGACTGGTGGGTCCCTTTGTTGTGTTTAATCCTAGGGTCACGTGGACACTTACTCAAAGCTGGACACTAACAATGACTGTAATTCTTGTCGGACATTGGGAGAAAGGGAGGGAAATGAAATTATTATTCTGCTGCTGCCTGCCTCCTGATGTGACCGGAGGAGACCAGCGGAATATAGAGAGCACTGGGTCTGGGCAGCTTGAGTGGCAGTGCACCAGAAAGCATATAAAATGGTAACACCTTATGCAAATGACTTCTAGAGCTTTTTCAAAGGACCAGCAGTGGAAAACAGCAAGTTAAATTCTACCTCCTTCTGCAGCGATTACATTCCACTGGCTGTAGGTCTGTCACATCTCTCAAGGCTGGTTACTGCTGCTAAAGCAAACCAAACACTCTTGTCTAACTAGGCAGCCAGTAGGAATATTGTAAGTGCTCAGCCTAGAATCAGAAAAGGCAGAGAACGTTAAAAATGACTACAGCCTCCTCTCTAGAAACAACCAGAGGGCTGTATTCAAGTCACTGTGTAATCAGCATTCCCTGGAACCCACAAAAGGCTCCGGAAACAGGCCCGTCAGTGCCAGGGAGCTAATTCCCCGATCAAGGCTAGGAAGCGCCTGGCAGCAGCCACACTCTCAGCTTCTGTTTATGACAAAAGCCAAACTAAGTTAAGCTTTACTTAATTCTACTGAAAATAAGCTTCTGGAAGTAAAGGGCAGGGGGATGCAGGACACGACACCGAATCACTGAATCATTTTCTATTTTCAGATTTCATACCAGGCAGGTTTATCTGCATAAAGCATAGGACTCAATGCTTCCTGCACACAGTAGGCACTAAGTGAATATTTACTGAATGAATCCGCAGGGATGCCCCCAGTCAGGAAGGTTTAGAATTCACTATCTGCACCAGCGGAATCCAAAGCGAACACTGATCAAAAAGTACTTCATTTGGAAAACTCGGTATACTTGGTTAACTTAGAAATAACATTGCTGCTGTTAGCAAAATACTGGTCTACCTGCTGTTGGTTACCGAAATGCTTTGCAATTAACAACTCATTAACAGAAGGCACTGAATTCTGCCAGAGCTAAAATATCATGCTGTGAATTTAATAAAGAACATGAGACGTTAAGTTTTAATAAGATAGTCTGCCTCTACTATCTGAGGTGGGGGGTGGGGAGCATGGGGATAAATAAATATTTTATTCGCTGAGAGATGCCCCATCCTCGAGTCACTGCATCCTGGTCCAGGTACCAACCGCCGTCCTCTGCTCTGCAGCGCGAGCAAGTCGCAGGAGCAGGGGCGGCTGACGCTGCTGCTCCCACAATGCACTGGGCAGCCGGGCACCGGGCCCCAAGATGGCTGCGGGCAGCCTCCCGAGCAGACAAAGGAGCTGGCCGGCGGGCCTGCAGGCTGGGAGGGTGCGGCGGGCAGGGCATTAGCACTGAGCATCTCAGATGCACGCCTCCCCCCGCCACACACACACACACCCCCAGTGGCAGTGCCCGGGGGATCCAGCAGCCTTTGTGAAATACAGACAAATGACTCCTCGCAGGAGCGGCGGAGGAAAGCACCACCACCAGCAAAGGAAGCTTTTAATGAGAAACGCCCAAGATATCCATGGCAGAGGCAATCACTCAGAGCCGCTTGCCCTGAATTACATATTTTCTGACTGCAAATTACTCTTAACAGCGTCTCTACCGTCACTTCAATTGACCTTCCTCACAAAAGGCCATTTATTAACTAGCACTCGGCGCTCCCTGGGCTGCGCGGAACCTCCGGCCCGAAGGGGATGTCACCGTAGCAGCCCCGGCTGCCCGGGTCACAAGCCAGTTCTCCGCGAAGGGGAGAAGAGGCCATTAATGGGGTGGGGGTGGAGGGCGGAGCTGCAGAGCAGAGCTGCCTGGGGAGAGGGGCAGACGAGCGGGGGCGTTTAAGACCACCATTAACCTGTCTGGCAAGACGCTGACGCCGGGCTGAAGCAGAAGATGCCAGGCCTGCTTGCAACAACGGGCGTCCTCCTCAGCTCTCTTTGCCCAGCCTAACATCCTCCTCCAGCTCCAGATTCTAGCTGCACACAGAACGCATTAACACACCTCCCCGCATTTGAGCAGTGCCCTGCAATTACCAAAAAAGCTTTTTCCGGCTCCTTCTCAACTGATGCTCACACCAAACCTAGGAAGGGGACTGGAGCATATTAATCCCTATTTTAGGGGAAAGAAACAGAGGCCTGGAGTTCTCAGACGCCATGGGGCGGCAGAATGCAGAGCCCCAGGGCCCTCTGACCCTCCCTCCCCAGTCTGGTGTACTTTCCACACACTGGGCAGAGAGAGACCCAACTTTCCATCCCATACCTGATCAAGAAAGTGCTCTCAGCACCAATTATATTTTAAAATGCCAAACCTCTCCTTTCTCTAGCAGTAACCCAGTAAGTGAAGAAAGGGGGAGAAAAGTATTGAGAGAGAAAAGTACCATGGGATTAATTTTTCTCACACCTCAGTTTCGAGATGCAACATTTCCCTCATAAATAATTTACAGCAATAAAAATGAGCTAAGGCCATGTTTGTGTAGGACAGAGGCAAATTTAGGCCTAATGAGGGAGACCTGTGTGCTGCACAGGAGGGAAAAGGGTGATGTACAGCCTGGTGTAAACACAATCAACAGCACACGGGTCCGGGTGTGGGGGGGGGCCTCCATTACCAACTGCAAGTTGCAGGGCCAACGGAGTTGGGGGCAGGGGATGGGGGAAACTTCTACTGCCCCGGCTGTGGCTGCAAGGAGGGTCCCTAGACGAAAAGCCNTGTTCCATGTCCAGTTCCAACTGTTGCTTCCTGACCTGCATACAGGTTTCTCAAGAGGCAGGTCAGGTGTGGAATGCTCATCTCTTTCAGAATTTTCCACAGTTTATTGTGGAAATGGTAGAGTCCCACAGAAACAAATCAAATCCAACACACACATGAATAAATCATAACTCATAAAACGTATAATAACAAAAAGAAAATAACATTCACTGGAAATAAAACAGAAAAGAGTCAAACAAACCTTTTATAAAACCAGATGATTAGTACTAACATCTCAACTTAAATCACATGAAAACTTAACAATGATGTTTCTCTTATGCCCATTATGTGCACTCTCATTGTATTTGGTTATTGTTCGTGTAGTCTGGAAAGATTTCAATCAAGACCAATTGTTACAGCCTCCAAAATGTCAAGAGGTGAATAGAGTAAGAACAGAAATAATCTCAGTGCTTTTCCCAGAGAGTCTTAAGAGTAGAAGAGCCCATCAAGAGGTTTAGGAAGCCTAGACAAATAGAAGTGGGACAACAATAGCTCCATGTATTATCTACTACATTTTCTTTTAAAGGATTTCCCCCCTTTTTATCTCTCTCATTTTTAATAACCTCTTAGGATTTCATCAGTTAAATCCATTTATTTTTCTTCTCACATGCATTGGCTCATAGTTTATTGTTGCAGTACTGATTTATAATCTCAGACTGCTATGACTGAGGATGTTAACAAATATAGTAAAACAGCCTCTTTTGTTTCTAAAAGTATATGAAAATTTCCTTTTATATGAATTTAAGAAAAATAATACTGCCTGTTAATAAACTGTCATACTGATTTCTTCTAAGAAACATAAAACATGTGCTCCAACATCCATAGCCACATTTCAATTGAGGGGAATCCAAGCAATCCAATTCAGGGACTGAGATAATGAGTCAGGTGCCAATTCCAGCTTGGACTAGAGGAATGCTTTTGTCCAGCATGCATATGGCTTCAAGGTCCCTCCACTGTGTATCATGTGAGTTTGACACTGAAAGGGTTGTTATGAAAAGATATGGTTTGGGGAGATCCTATGTATTTACTCCAACTTGAAAATACCAGTCTTCTCACTAAAGTTCATCTAACCAGAGTATTTAGATGATAGCGCAATTTCTTTGACAAGTCACTTATTCTGGTCTCGCTTTATCTATGTAGATAGGAAAATAAATACCTATACAGTTTATGTCTCTATTATGCTAGACAATAGTTAAATAGCAACTCCTTACCAGAACTCTCAACTAGACATAGCCATTCACAGAATACAGTCTATGTGCTAAACTGAAATGAAATTCCGGTGAGACATTCATGGTTTTCTCTCAGCAAGGGACCAAGGAAATTCAGAAAAAAAGAGTCATTAAGAATACTTTCTCATGTAGTTGTTACCTAGAGCCATGATATAAATTCCAAATTCATGGCATGTTATTTAGAGGGTCTTGATGCTATTCTGTTTGTATGTCAGATATATATTTTTTTAACCAGAGATTTAGGAAACATATTTGATTTTAAAAATCTGTTTGATTTCTGCTTCCCTCTTCAAATGCCGAAGAGAAACATTTTCCCTCTTAGTATAAAAAGTCTAATAATCTGAAAAATTATAACTCCTAGTGAAACCATGAGAAAACTGGGGCTGAAAGGCAACCAGTCAAGTGAAACTCAAGGGAAGACAGGCGTCTGCATGGTAAGGCGAGAAGTGGGTAGCTGTTCGGCTGGGATGGATGTCAGATACTGGCTCCCATGTGAGGTTCTGCCAGAGGAGAAATGAGCAGAAGAGAGACCCTCTCTAAGAGAGGAGGGGAACCCTAAAGTTGAGGGGGAAGCATGGAAAACAAAGCTCTGGCAAACCAGCCCACGTCTTACATGTAACACTGTACCACAGTAATTTTAAAACTAGGATGCACTAGCATAACTATGACAACAAAATCCAAAACTAACTCAACTCCTGACAAGATTAACTAAATGTACATAACGAAGGTCTGACCAAAGNTGAAAGGGTTGTTATGAAAAGATATGGTTTGGGGAGATCCCATGTATTTACTCCAACTTGAAAATACCAGTCTTCTCACTAAAGTTCATCTAACCAGAGTATTTAGATGATAGCGCAATTTCTTTGACAAGTCACTTATTCTGGTCTCGCTTTATCTATGTAGATAGGAAAATAAATACCTATACAGTTTATGTCTCTATTATGCTAGACAATAGTTAAATAGCAACTCCTTACCAGAACTCTCAACTAGACATAGCCATTCACAGAATACAGTCTATGTGCTAAACTGAAATGAAATTCCGGTGAGACATTCATGGTCTTCTCTCAGCAAGGGACCAAGGAAATTCAGAAAAAAAAGAGTCATTAAGAATACTTTCTCATGTAGTTGTTACCTAGAGCCATGATATAAATTCCAAATTCATGGCATGTTATTTAGAGGGTCTTGATGCTATTCTGTTTGTATGTCAGATATATATTTTTTTAACCAGAGATTTAGGAAACATATTTGATTTTAAAAATCTGTTTGATTTCTGCTTCCCTCTTCAAATGCCGAAGAGAAACATTTTCCCTCTTAGTATAAAAAGTCTAATAATCTGAAAAATTATAACTCCTAGTGAAACCATGAGAAAACTGGGGCTGAAAGGCAACCAGTCAAGTGAAACTCAAGGGAAGACAGGCGTCTGCATGGTAAGGCGAGAAGTGGGTAGCTGTTCGGCTGGGATGGATGTCAGATACTGGCTCCCATGTGAGGTTCTGCCAGAGGAGAAATGAGCAGAAGAGAGACCCTCTCTAAGAGAGGAGGGGAACCCTAAAGTTGAGGGGGAAGCATGGAAAACAAAGCTCTGGCAAACCAGCCCACGTCTTACATGTAACACTGTACCACAGTAATTTTAAAACTAGGATGCACTAGCATAACTATGACAACAAAATCCAAAACTAACTCAACTCCTGACAAGATTAACTAAATGTACATAACGAAGGTCTGACCAAAGAAAAAGACATGCCATTAGTATGAGGTGATAGTCATTACCTCAGTCTCTACTGTCTTACAACAAATGCTCACCAAATATAAGATATGCAAAGAAGTCAGACCAATAAGAAACAACATCAAGTCAAGTGATAGAGGATTACATACAACTAGACTCAGATATGATCCCAATATTTGAGTGTCAGACAAGGAATTAAAAATAGCAACGATTAATACGTTAAAAGATCTAGCTGAAAAATGGGCAACATACATGAGCAAATGGGGAATTTCAGCAGAAAGATGAAATATATGATAGAATGAAACATAAACAATCCAAAAGAAACATATACTAACAAAGATGAAGAATTACATCAATAGGCTCATCAGTAGGTTTCACAAAGCTAAGGAAATAATTACCTCAAAGATACATCAACAGAAATTATCCACACAGAAACAAAGAATAAAACATTAGGAAAAAAAGAGTATCCAAGACCTGTGGGACATACCAAAATTGTAAAAGACAACACAGATAATGTAGAAGAAATATTTGAAGGGATAATAGTATAATTGAGAATTTTCCAAAATTATCAAGATAATAATCATAATTCCCAGATCTCAGAAAATATCAAGCAAAATAATTACCAATGTACAAACACTCACACACACACGCCCCATTATAATATCAGAAAAGTAGACCTAAGAACAAGAAATATTACATAATGATAAAAAGTTCAACTCACCAAGAAGAAAGTGCACAATTCTAAATGTATAAACACCTAATACCAGAACTTTAAAATGTAGAGAAAAAATTTTCTAAATTATAAAAAGGGAAGAGAAAGCCACAATTATTGTTAAAGACTTCAACACTCTTCTTAGTAATCAATGAAACAAATACACAGAAAATCAACAAAGATGCAGAGGATCTGAATAATATATCACCAATTTGGCTTAAGTGCATTTATACAAAACTGCACATAACAACAGTATATAACACGTTACACAACAGATTCTTTTCCAGTGGACATTCACCAAGAGACCATAGTGTAGACCATAAAATACACCTTAGTAAACACAACATAACTGAAACCATACAAAGTTTATATTGTGATTCATTCACCAGTGAATGTCTCTTTGGCTATCTGTTCAGTTTCTGATAGTACCTTGATGATGATACTAATATTCAGTTCAGTTCAGTCACTCAGTCAAGTCTGACTCTTTGCGACCCCATGAATC
>SJYA01024229.1:0-13216 GCA_006410615.1 Neotragus moschatus
CGACCATGGTCACTCTAGGCTTGCCGTGAGCTTTTCCATTTGCTATTTAATGTTGTGTGTAAGCAAAATTAAAATTCTAAGTTGTTAGCATAAATTTTACCACTTGTTTTCATATTTATAACAATAGTTTAGATGCAAATATGAACATTTGAGTCATACAGGAAACCACTGGAGTAGCACAGGTCATATCTGAGGCTCCCCTGGAAGCTGACCTGAGGGAGGTGGAGGGAGCCCCTGGGCATGGAATCAGGAGGTGTGGGGCACAGGGACCCCTGGGGGCGAGGGCAGCCTTCAGGGGACACACACACTGGCTCCGATGGCCACCAGCTCCCCTACTCTGTGTGGACCCCTGGGGCTCCTGGTTCTCCCCTCCCCACCCCACTTCCAAGCCCTCACAGGGGAGTAAATCCGCTCACAGCCCAGGGCAAACGCTCTGCCCTCACCATTCATCACAGGCTTCAGAGAAATGCATTATTCAACCCACAGAGATGAGGTCCAGGCAGGAGGGGAAGGACGGCTGCTCCCCTAGTTCCTTAGGAGAGACCTGAACGCTGAGACACTTCCAGATCCACAAGTCCAGGGGCCGCTCCTCTAGACCTAGACCCCAACAGCAGGATGTTCCATCAGGGGCAGCCCAGAGCAGGGAGGTCATGGCCCAGAAAACAGCTGGGGTCTGTGGGCTCCCCCTAAATGCCACAGCTCTGACCCTAGAGCCTGTGTGCCTGGGGGTCTTCACAGATTTCCCCAAGCTCTACCTCCGGCCTTTGACCTCCACTGGGAGGGACTTCAGGGACCCCTGAAGGGACAGGTGCCTCCCAGTCTCCAGGCAAAGATCAGCCTGGTTACAAATGCTTCCAGCTTGAATCCGTCTCCTGGGGAAATGTGTCGAAACAGAAACTGCCAGGAAAATTGTGTTATTAGACTTTCTTTCTCCTGATGGCTCTCCAGTTCTCCAAAGCCTTGCCCTGAATTCAGTTTAGTTGAGAAACGTCCACTGATTGCCGGAGAGAGCAGAGTGGAGGGGCAGGTGAGAAAACTCATTTCACAGAGCTCATGATTAACTGTAGACCCCCGAGGGAGAACGCCACCCCCAACACAAGGGCAAAGACACAGGGCAGACACGGAAGGACGTTTGTTGTGTTTAACAGACAAAGGTTTGGCACAGAACCATCTAAGGGGCTTCCACCAATCAATAATAAGCAGAGAAAACCTGACAAAGAAGTGGGCGGATGCTAGGAATAGACATTCACAGAGAAGGATGGGAGAGTGCAATTAAACACAAGGAAAGATACTCAGGCAGGTCTGTGATATTTCTGCCTCCAGATCCAGGTTAATGTGCTTTGGAGTGTAGACAGCAGCCGGGGGACCCCTGCCCCACCTCCTTGCAGGGGCAGCTCTGATGCCTCCCCTGGAAACTCCCCAGGAGGTGGGCCCATCAAGCCCATTATCATAGTATCCCAGCACCTGCTGCTGATGACCATTCCTGATTCCCCTCAGCCAGCATGACGGGAACCACTGATCTTGGTGCAAGTGCAGGAAACGGGGTTTGCTATGTCAGTGAGCCTTCCAGGACCCCAGGATCAGTGAGGCCCTTGATACAGGGTTGGGGGACCCACACGCATCTCCTCCTTGCCTGGGGGACATCCATGCCTGCTGTAGGGGACTCCTGCTGAAGACAAGCTGGGAAGAGAGGTTTCTAAAGGGGAGCTCATTTCCTGCCTCACAACCAGGGGCCCAGGACAGGAGGGAGAAAGCTCCACTTCAGCAAGAGCATAAGATATTAATAAGTATGATAATAATAGCAGCAGGCACAGTTTACTGAGACCTGCCATGAGCCTGAGCCTGCTCAGAGCCCTGACATTATCTCATCACAGCTCCTCCTTTCTCTGCCAAGAGTCACCGTCTTCACCATCATCATCACTGCGGTGGTGCTTCTGTGACCACCACCGTCATCATCATCACCTCCATAACCATCGTCACCCCGTGACCTCCTGGGTGGGAAGGCATGTCTTCAATGTGCAGACGATGTGGGAGGGTCTGGGCCACGCTGAACCGGGCTGCAGTGCCCTGTTGTCCAGATATACTCTCATCAGGGACCTGGGATCCACATCTCCACATCTCCACATCTCCACAGCCTCCATCCTGCATCCCTGAGGCTCAATGTCAGCTAATCCTCATGAGAGGTGACTGAGCCCTGTAAACCGAATTCCACAGAGACCAGCGTGGTGCAAGCACTGACAGTCAGGGAGCTGCTCACTGGGCTGGTCTGGCCGAGCCAGGGAAGGACAGGCACTACTTCCCTGAGATTCGCCGTCCATCCTGCAGTGATCACCACCTTGTGAGACTTCAGAACCCCCGACCCAGCCTCACTGCATCATAGTTGGGGGTGGGCAGCTGCATGCCCCTCCCTGACAACCACACTATCACCCACACACTTTTACAGCCAAGCGGTCAGCCCGGAACCTCTCCCCCAGGATTCTGAGGCTCTGTGAACTGTAACCACCAGATTCCTCTGCGCTGAATCAAATCTCCACTGAAAGGCNAGTTGGGGGTGGGCAGCTGCACGCCCCTCCCTGACAACCACACTATCACCCACACACTTTTACAGCCAAGCGGTCAGCCCGGAACCTCTCCCCCAGGACTCTGAGGCTCTGTGAACTGTAACCACCAGATTCCTCTGCGCTGAATCAAATCTCCACTGAAAGGCATCTAATTCTTCCTCCGAGCTCTGACTCCTTCAGGGAACATCATGGTGGATGCTCTGTCTCTTGCCTCCTTGGCACACGCAGGGGCGTTTTTCCAGGTTAGATCTGGGAGGTGGAGAACCCAGGGCATGTGAGGTCTTTGTGTCAAACAGATTCCTCTCCACAAAAGGCCATTCAAACTATGGTCTCACCAGCCACACATAGGAATCCTGTTTCTATATATCTCTGCTAATACTCGCTATTATCAGTCATTCTTATGTTTGCCAATCAAATAGGTAAGAAAGGGTATCTTGTTTTAATGTGCTTTTCCTTCATTCCTACTGAGCCATTTTTCACGTTTGTTGGTCATTTGTAATTTCTCTCCCATGAACTGTGGGCTTATATCCTTTGCCTGAATTCCTACCAGTTGTTTATCTTTTTCATATTACTATATGGAGGGAATGACATATTCTATCTACGATCCTTCGTTTTGTATGGTGTGAGTGTTTTCTACAAGTCTGTGGGTAATTTTTAACGATATCTCGAGTCGTATAGGGATTTTAAATTGTGAGGTAGACAGGCTTATGTGTTCTGTATTTTAGCTTTTTGCATTGTCTCCTTCTTTTGTCTCTCCAGTTTACATTTTCTTATATTTTTTTGTCCAATGTTTTCATAGCTTTGTTTCACATCTGTGTCTGGAATTTACCTGAAATTACTCTGGGAAGCAGCGTGAAGCTGAAGATTAATTTTATCTTTCTTCCACAACAGTAGACAAGTGTCTCAGCACCATTTAGTGCCATCAGTCCCTGTGGATTCAACATACCTCCTTTCTTGTATACTAATCTCACATATGCGAGGGTCTCTGTTTCCGGCATTTTCATGTGTTTGATTGATTAGCTCTACTCAGGTCCCCTCCCCTCCTGCTTTATACACATCTGTTATGAGCCCAACACGGGGAATCACCGCTTTCCCCTCCCCGCTCTGCTTCTCCCTCCCCTTCCTTTTCTTCTTCTTTTTTATCTTTACTGTTCTTGCCACTTCTCTTCAAGGTGAATTTTAGATTCCATGTGTCAGTATCTTTAGAACCCTGTGCTGAAGTTTTGATTGGTGTTGCACTGAACAGGTAGATTATGATAGCAGAAAGTCAACCACATAACACTGAGGCTTCCTGCTTAGGGACTTGGCAAGTCTCTGCTCCCTCTTGTCAGGGCATTTCAGCAACTTGAAGGGATGTTATGCCATCATCTTTGTAAAGATCTCGTGTTAATTAGGCCCATTCACATATATTAAAGTCTCGCGCTATTGTAAATGGAAAATTACTTTTCTGTTGAGTCTTCTAACCATCTACTGCTGATAATTAGGACAACTTTGATTTTTCATTGA
Source organism: Neotragus moschatus (assembly GCA_006410615.1). Classification (NCBI taxonomy): domain Eukaryota; kingdom Metazoa; phylum Chordata; class Mammalia; order Artiodactyla; family Bovidae; genus Neotragus; species Neotragus moschatus. The sequence goes on from SJYA01024229.1 coordinate 4,068, forward strand.
AATTTTTTCTGTATCTCCTTATGATCTCTGATGTTGGTTATTGGGTTTTGTGTACAGACAATTATATATTCTACAAATATGAATGATTGTATCTCTTTGCAGTATTTGTGCCGCCTCTTCATGCCCTGTACACTACCCAGCTCCTCCATCCAAAGCTATCCATGTCAAAGATACCAGACACTTTTAATGTGTTTCCTCGCTTCAGTGGGAAAGCAATGATATTTCACCGTGAGACTTGGCAGTGAATGGGCTTCTCTCAGTTCTTCGAACTTTGCGTATTCACAGCGTCCTATATAATACTCCTGCTTAATGTCCAAAAATGTTTTAAAAGTCATACACCCAAATCCCGGGCCGATGAAAAGAATGTGGGAATAAAACCAGCTGCTGCCCAAGAATCCCAGCTGGGGTCCCGACTCTGGCAGGTCAAGGTGGTCTTTTCTGCTGAGGAAATGGACAAAGAGAAATCCTGGATTAGCTCCGGGCTCCCACAGCCTCCATGACTCTCAGGCCAGCGCCACGGGGAAGATAAATGGAAATTCACTCAACACCCACCAGCTCTCACCCTCTCTAACCCTCCCTACACTCATGAGAGCTAAGCATCGTGATGTCATTGATCAGAGGAGGTCCCTGAGTCTCAGCAAATGTTAGCTGGTTTGACTGAGACTCAGAGCAAGTGAGGTGTGCAGATGGAACCCACTTGTGTCTGGACCATGGTTCTTCCCACCATAGTGTGGAAGGTAAGTGAGAAGTATGAATTACTGACAGGATTTCCGTAAAATAGATGGATATGACCAATAAAACACGGTAATTAACCCTAAAGAGAATTTACAAAATGGTAGGTGTTTTTTAACCCACCATTTTTCATCCCATACAAGGCTGGTCAAGACCACTGTTCAGCCACGAGGAAATGAACATCTTTTCAGGATAAAGAGCTCAGTAGTTCCTGTACTTGCCCTCTCCCACCGCCAGGAGGAGACCCCACACCAAACCTGCAGACCCAAACCTGCCAACATGGTGCAGAGAATTAGGACAGAAAGGGTGGCCCTGTGATATTCAATCACGTGTACCCCCTTTTCAAGTGACACATTTCTCATCACTGTTTGAGAGAAACAGAAAACCCAGAATTATGTTTTGAATCAAAGAAAAATTGAGAGGGGATATGGAGAAGGAAATGGCAACCCACTCCATATTCTTGCCTGGAGAATCCCAGGAATGGGAGCCTGGTGGGCTGCCGTCCATGGGGCCGCACAGAGTCGGACATGACTGACGTGACTTAGCAGCAGCAGCACAGGTAAACACATATAGCTGATTCACGTTGTTGTATAGCAGAAACTAGCAGAACATGGCAAAGCAATTATACTCCAATTTAACAAAGAAAAAGCGAGACTTCTAAAATGAATTTTCAGGTTTACAAATCCAAGTCTGTTGTTGCAAATCAGCTGCCTGCCTCACAAAAAGCCCACAGTCACTGGGAGACCTTTCCATGTGCTAGTCCTAGTCATCTCATACCACCCGCCTCCCCGAGGAAGAACAGGTCACCTGTAGTCATCCCTGAGGTCTTATCCCACAGCAGGGTATGTGGCTGGGGAGCATTGCCAAAGTCTCCATCACAAGTTGTGGTGCCTCATGAATGGATCATCAATAAGGATTTCCATCTGGTCCCTACAGGACTGCAGATGCAGGAAAGTAGCCGATCCCATTCTCCATGGAAAGGACCCTCAAACAGATCTCCAGGTGAAGGAAGATCCTGCCGACCTTCATCCTCAAGTCTGAGCCAGGTACCTGCTTCAGAAAGCTCAGGGGAGAAATTGTGGTGCTAGAGCCTAACTTCCCCAGGCGGGGTCAACAGTGTCACCAGAGACATCGGGGTCTCATCCTCCTGGGCACAGGGAAGCATAACACATCCTCTTGGTCCCTCGTGGCTGGGTGGGGCCAGTTACTGGTTCGAGCCAATGACACAAGCTGTACCCACACCAAAGCACTTAATGGCCAGTGGGAGACTCTTGGGGACTCTTTCCTCCAGCACTGCAGCTGGCGGCTTTCAAGATGATAGCCACTCCATTTGCAGTGAGCGTTGGCTCCCTGCAGACCCAAGATAGACATGCACCAAGAGCGAGGACAGAGCTTTGCGCTTTTAAACCACCAAGAATAGTGCATGTTATTCTGACTATTACACCTCTTTCCTTCTCCTCTTGTCTGGACCCCTAAAATGTAGCATTTCCTTGTGCATAGCAGGAGCTCAATTCATATAGATGGATGGATAATGGAATTGGAGCCACAGCTCCCCAGAGACTCAGTAGTGGCCGCTGTCGTGAGGCTGGAAGGCTAGGAACAAGCCTGAACTTGGGATTTCCTCTTTACTCAGATCAGGAGCACAGATGTCAGGTTGCCTTTATGGTGTCATTCTCACACACACAGAACCAAGCTTGGACGGGAAAGTACAGAAGGAAGACCTGGATCCTGATGGATAATGTCTTCTCATCCAGCCAGGTTGCCCTTCCAGGACTAGAATGCTGTTTGAGTGAAGTGCTAACCTGTTCAGGGTCTTAATAAAACGCACAGCCACGCCCAGTAAGGGTGTGGGGCGCTGATGGATGTCTGTGCAGGGAGCGGGATGGGGGCATGTGAGGCTGCATGCGGAGCACCTGCCCTGGGTTGTGCCTAACCTCGGTGCTTTGCCACGTGCTGATGCTCAGTTCACATTTGCCCTGACTCCACGCTGGGTGATAAGGGACAGGCTGTTTTAAGCTCTGCTTCTTTCCAGTGGCTGTGATGTTAAGCCTCCCTACAAAGGGCGCTGCAGGAGGATCAAGTATGTCCTGTCACGGGCACCTCCCCCAGCCACAGAAGGTCCTGGGAGTTTTCTTGTATCTGAAATCAGTCTTCCATCAAGATTTGGTCTTTCTATATGTAAAGCTTCCACTGCTTAAATCCCTGTGCAATTTCTGTCTCCTCGTTGTGTGTAGAGTGACCCAAGCTGATGCCCAAGTCAGGAGAAGTCACAGGAGCACTGGGGACAGGCCTCCCAGGGGGTGTACAAGTGCTAAGGACACCAGGTGGGAATGAGCTGAGGAGAGGAGAGCTACATGAAGAATGTTCTGTACAACACAGTGACTCAAAAGTTTTATACATTATACTCAATTTAATGGTATTATAAAGCATTCACTAAGAAATATAAATTTTAAATTATTTTATTTTTTTTAATCTATTTTAATTGGGGGCTAATTACTTTACAATACTGTGGTGGTTTTTGCCATACATTCACATGAATCAGCCTTGGGTGTACATGTGTTCCCCATCCTGAAGCCCCTCCCACCTCCCTCCCCATCCTATCCCTCAGGGTCATCCCAGTGCACCAGCCCTGAGCACCCTGTCTCACGCCTAATTTTAAAAATAAAATATTGGTTATAGTTCTGATGTTGTGCAATCTATTCTTGCAGCTTACTTATTTTATACATAATAGTTTGTGTCTTTTAATTCCCTTCCTTTCACCTTCCTTCTCTCCACAGGTACACGAGTTTATTCTCTGTTTCTCTGCTTTGTTACATTCATTATTTTGTGTTATTTTTAGATTCCACCCAAAAGTGATAGTATACCATACTTGGCAACCTGATGCAAAGAACTGACTCATTATAAAAGACACTGACACTGGGGAAGATTGAAGTCAGGAGAAGAAAGGGATGACAGTGGATGAGATGGTCAGATGGCATTCCTGACTCGATGGACATGAGTTTGAGCAAGCTCCAGGAGTTGGTGATGGACAGGGAAGCCTGGCGTGCTGCAGTCCGTGGGGTTGCAAAGAGTTGGACACGACTGAGTGACTGCATGGAACTAACACAGTATTTGGCTTTCTCTGTCTGACATATATCACTAAGCATAACCCCTCAAAGTCCATCCATGTTGTTGCAAATGACAAAATTCCATTCTTTTTTATGGCTGAGTAATATTCCTGTGTGTGTGTGTGTGTCACATTTTCTTTATCCATTCTTCCGTTGATGGACATTTGGGTTGTTTCCGTATCTTAGCTATTGTAAATAGTGTTGGTATGAATATTAGGGTGTGTGTAACTTTTAAAATTAGTGTTTTCATTTCTTTTTCCCAGTAGAAACCCAGGAGTTCACTTCCCAGATCTTATGATACTTTCAGTTTTTTGAGGCCCCTCTATAGTGTTTTCNCCTCCAGCACTGCAGCTGGCGGCTTTCAAGATGATAGCCACTCCATTTGCAGTGAGCGTTGGCTCCCTGCAGACCCAAGATAGACATGCACCAAGAGCGAGGACAGAGCTTTGCGCTTTTAAACCACCAAGAATAGTGCATGTTATTCTGACTATTACACCTCTTTCCTTCTCCTCTTGTCTGGACCCCTAAAATGTAGCATTTCCTTGTGCATAGCAGGAGCTCAATTCATATAGATGGATGGATAATGGAATTGGAGCCACAGCTCCCCAGAGACTCAGTAGTGGCCGCTGTCGTGAGGCTGGAAGGCTAGGAACAAGCCTGAACTTGGGATTTCCTCTTTACTCAGATCAGGAGCACAGATGTCAGGTTGCCTTTATGGTGTCATTCTCACACACACAGAACCAAGCTTGGACGGGAAAGTACAGAAGGAAGACCTGGATCCTGATGGATAATGTCTTCTCATCCAGCCAGGTTGCCCTTCCAGGACTAGAATGCTGTTTGAGTGAAGTGCTAACCTGTTCAGGGTCTTAATAAAACACACAGCCACGCCCAGTAAGGGTGTGGGGCACTGATGGATGTCTGTGCAGGGAGTGGGATGGGGGCATGTGAGGCTGCATGCGGAGCACCTGCCCTGGGTTGTGCCTAACCTCGGTGCTTTGCCACGTGCTGATGCTCAGTTCACATTTGCCCTGACTCCACGCTGGGTGATAAGGGACAGGCTGTTTTAAGCTCTGCTTCTTTCCAGTGGCTGTGATGTTAAGCCTCCCTACAAAGGGCGCTGCAGGAGGATCAAGTATGTCCTGTCACGGGCACCTCCCCCAGCCACAGAAGGTCCTGGGAGTTTTCTTGTATCTGAAATCAGTCTTCCATCAAGATTTGGTCTTTCTATATGTAAAGCTTCCACTGCTTAAATCCCTGTGCAATTTCTGTCTCCTCGTTGTGTGTAGAGTGACCCAAGCTGATGCCCAAGTCAGGAGAAGTCACAGGAGCACTGGGGACAGGCCTCCCAGGGGGTGTACAAGTGCTAAGGACACCAGGTGGGAATGAGCTGAGGAGAGGAGAGCTACATGAAGAATGTTCTGTACAACACAGTGACTCAAAAGTTTTATACATTATACTCAATTTAATGGTATTATAAAGCATTCACTAAGAAATATAAATTTTAAATTATTTTATTTTTTTTAATCTATTTTAATTGGGGGCTAATTACTTTACAATACTGTGGTGGTTTTTGCCATACATTCACATGAATCAGCCTTGGGTGTACATGTGTTCCCCATCCTGAAGCCCCTCCCACCTCCCTCCCCATCCTATCCCTCAGGGTCATCCCAGTGCACCAGCCCTGAGCACCCTGTCTCACGCCTAATTTTAAAAATAAAATATTGGTTATAGTTCTGATGTTGTGCAATCTATTCTTGCAGCTTACTTATTTTATACATAATAGTTTGTGTCTTTTAATTCCCTTCCTTTCACCTTCCTTCTCTCCACAGGTACACGAGTTTATTCTCTGTTTCTCTGCTTTGTTACATTCATTATTTTGTGTTATTTTTAGATTCCACCCAAAAGTGATAGTATACCATACTTGGCAACCTGATGCAAAGAACTGACTCATTATAAAAGACACTGACACTGGGGAAGATTGAAGTCAGGAGAAGAAAGGGATGACAGTGGATGAGATGGTCAGATGGCATTCCTGACTCAATGGACATGAGTTTGAGCAAGCTCCAGGAGTTGGTGATGGACAGGGAAGCCTGGCGTGCTGCAGTCCGTGGGGTTGCAAAGAGTTGGACACGACTGAGTGACTGCATGGAACTAACACAGTATTTGGCTTTCTCTGTCTGACATATATCACTAAGCATAACCCCTCAAAGTCCATCCATGTTGTTGCAAATGACAAAATTCCATTCTTTTTTATGGCTGAGTAATATTCCTGTGTGTGTGTGTGTGTCACATTTTCTTTATCCATTCTTCCGTTGATGGACATTTGGGTTGTTTCCGTATCTTAGCTATTGTAAATAGTGTTGGTATGAATATTAGGGTGTGTGTAACTTTTAAAATTAGTGTTTTCATTTCTTTTTCCCAGTAGAAACCCAGGAGTTCACTTCCCAGATCTTATGATACTTTCAGTTTTTTGAGGCCCCTCTATAGTGTTTTCCATAGTGGTCGTACCAGTTCACATTTCCAACAATGTATGAGGGTTCACTTTTCTCCACATCCTCACAAACGTTTGTTATTTGTGGACTTCTGATGATAGCTTTTCTGACAGGTGTGAAATGATGTCTTATTGCGGCTGTGATCTACATTTCTCTGATGATTAGTGATTAAGCATCTTTGCCTGTTGGTCATTTGTATGTCTGCTCTGGGGAAAAAAAATGTCTATTCAGGTCTTCTTCTCATTTTCTAATCAGATTTCTTTTGGATGTTGAGTCATATGCACTATCTATCTATTTTGAACATTAATTTCTTATAAGTCATATTGGTTGCAAATATTTTCTCACACTCAGCAGATTGTCTTTTCATTTTGTAAATGGTTTCCTTTGCTGTACAAAAGCTTTTATGTTTAATTAGGTACCATTTATTTTTGCTTTTGTTTCCTTTGCCTTAGGAGACAGATCCCAAAATAATATTGCTACAATTTATGTCAAATTATGACTGCCTATGTTTTTGTCTTGAAGTTTTATAGTTTCTATTTTACATTTATATCCTGGACCATTTTGAGATTATTTTTGTATATGATGTGAAAAAAATTGATTTCACTCTTTTACGTACAGCTGTCCAGTTTTCCCAGCACCACTTACAGAAGATACTGTCTTTTATCCATTGTGTATTCTTGCCTCTTTTGCTCTCCGTTGGCTTCCCTGGTGGCTCAGAGTTAAAGCATCTGCCTAGAACGTGGGAGACCTGGGTTCAATCCCTGGGTTGGGAAGATCTCCAGGTCAGGAAGATCCCCTGGAGAAGGAAATGGCAACCCACTCCAGTATTCTTGCCTGGAGAATCCCATGGAGGGAGGAGCCTTGTAGGCTACAGTCCATGGGGTTGCAAAGAGTCAGACACTACTGAGTGACTTCACTCTCTCACTCTCAATTGACCATAAGTGTGCAGGTTTATTTCTGGGCTCTTTATCCTGTTCCATTGACCTATGTGTCTGTTTTTGTCCCAGTACCATACTGTTTTGATTACTGTAGCTTTGTAGTATAGTTTGAAGTCAGAGACATGATTCCTCCAGCTCTGTTCTTCTCTCTCAAGACCAATTCAGCTAGTCTAGATCTTTAGCATTCCTTTACAAATTTAAAAATTATTTTTTCTAGTTCTCTGAAAAATGTCATTGGTATATTGATAGGCATTGCACTGAATCTGTAGGTTGCTTTGAGGAATATGGACATTTTAACAATATTAATTCTTCCAATACATGAGCATAGTACGTCTTTCCATCTATTTGTGCTGTCTTCAATTTCCTTCATCAGTGTCATAGTTTTCCAAGTACAGCTTTTTTAATCCCTTAGTTAGATTTATTCTTAGGCACTTTATTCTTTTTGACGCAATTATTAGTGGGATTGTTTCCTTAATTTCTCTGAGAGTTCATTGTTAATATATAGAAATGCAACAGATTTCTGTGTATTAATTTTGTGTCCTGCAACTTTACCAAATTCATCAGTGAGTCTTAGTAGTTCTGGGGGGCAGGATCATGAATTCCCCCATGGCAAAGGGACCTCTAGAGGACATTGTATAGGGGAAGGGTGTACAGTGAGCCGTGTGACCTATTCAAAGATCACTAGACAGTCAGAAGGAGAAGGATGATGAAGCAGGAGAGAATGTGCAGAACACTTGGGGAAATGGGGACTGGGATCAGGCATAAGAGGACAGGGGACAGAGTGGACAGATTTGGGGTTCATTCTGGGGAGTGAGATGATGGGAAGTGAGGTGAGGCTGGATGCAGTGGGGGAGGATAAGAGAAGAACAAAGGATGACCCTGAGGTGTACGGTCCCTAAGAAGGCACCTGGGAATGTCAGTGCTCAGGAGGCCTGACCCAGAGGAATGACTCTGACTAATGAATGAGTGAGTGAATATATGAATGAACGAATGAGTGAGTGAGTAAATGAATGAGTGAATGAGGGAGGGATTGAGTAGGTGAATGAGTGAATGAATGAATGAGTGGGTGGGAGAATGAATGAATGAGTGAATATGAGAATGAATGAGTACACAGATCCCACTCCCTGACTCCAGCCCCCTTCTCTCAGGCCAGCAGGCCCCTGAGCTCTCTGTCTCCTCCTTTCATCCCTCGTCCCCTTGGCACTGGATATGAATCCATGGCACCCATATTTGAAAGTCATTTTGCTTCAAACAAGGACCAGGAGCTGGTGAACAGGTACTGCTTTCTGATGGTGCTTCCGCCTTCACCTGCAGGCCAAGCAGCTCCAGCAGAAGTGAGTGAGAAATGTGGATGACCCTAGACTCCAATGAAGCTCAGAGTCCCTCTTTCCTCCTTGGAAGGAACAGCTGAGAGGACACTTTCAGTTCTGTATCCCTATCCTCCCAAAGGACAGAGCATCAGGTTCCCCTGCCCGGGGCACCTCTGCTTCTCTGAGATGATGCTGCAAAGCTGAAAATAAAGCCTCAGAGCTGTCCCTGCCATGATTCAGATTCTCCCCGAGGGAAGGCATAGGGTGCCGGGCGCTGCCTGGAGGACTAGCTTCACAGCCCCAGAGCTTTGCAGGTGGAAACTAGGCTCCCAGGATGGGCCTGGTCAGCCACAGGAAAACAAGGGGATGGGGAGCTTCCCCTCCTGAGAACAGGGACAGGGACTGCAGGCTGGGCTTCTGGCAGAGAAGGTGGCAAGAGTACGAGGAGGACACAGCAGTTGAGCACTGGGAGAACCTGGATGTCTAAGGCGCACTCAGCACCCGAAGGGGCTGACAGGCAGCGTAGCCACTACGACCTCAAACTTCAGGGCTTGTCTCCCTCATATCTGC
>SJYA01024413.1:0-15876 GCA_006410615.1 Neotragus moschatus
TGTGGTTTTTACTGGATCCTTATACAAAAAGGGCACTGAAGCAACATTATTAAAGTCTTAACTGGGCCAAATGGATCAAACACATGAGCTGATTCAACAACCCTTTTCTCTCCTTCCAAATGCACTGGGGGGCTGCAAACCAAAACTGTCAGATGTGTGTTAATTTCCCATCGACAGTTTGACGCCAGGGAGCATAAGTGAAAGTCGCTCAGTCATGTCCAACTCTTTGCAACCCCAAGGAACTCTCTAGGCCAGAATACTGGAGCGGGTGGCCTTTCCCTTCTCCAGGGGATCTTCCCAACCTACCAATCAAACCCAGGTCTCCCTCATTGCAGGCGGATTCTTTACCAGCTGAGCCACAAGGGAAGCCCAAGAATACTGGAGTATGTAGCCTACCCCTTCTCCAGCAGATCTTCCCAATCCAGGAATCGAACCAGGGTCTACTGCATTGCAAGCAGATTCTTTACCAGCTGAGCTACCAGGGAAACCCTAGCAAATATTATCTTATCAGTCTTGTTCATTTATATAACATTATCCAAAGCTAACAAAATTAAAAAATATGAATGTCAATTCAAGTGTCAACTTGGCAGAATTTTAGTGCTAGAGCCTGGTAATGTGTCAAAATATTACTTTAATTCAACTATCTATGATTCTTGATTATTTTTTATAAAATAACTCAAAGCTATATTCATATTTATCATGTAAACAGAAAAACATCCCATTTTTTTANCATTTATATAACATTATCCAAAGCTAACAAAATTAAAAAATATGAATGTCAATTCAAGTGTCAACTTGGCAGAATTTTAGTGCTAGAGCCTGGTAATGTGTCAAAATATTACTTTAATTCAACTATCTATGATTCTTGATTATTTTTTATAAAATAACTCAAAGCTATATTCATATTTATCATGTAAACAGAAAAACATCCCATTTTTTTTATACATAGATTTAAAAATTCTAGTACTCATTTAGTTGTCAGCCTGAAATACATCTATGGGAGACACTACCAAGGAGAACCCTGGGGGCTGCAAATATAATAACAAAAATGACCACATCTGCTGTAGGTAAGATGGGTGCCCGGGGCTCTGTGCTAAATGTCCACAGGGTCCATTTTACTCAGTTCCCAAACAAACTCCCTGAGCATGGTTGTGTTATTCATTTCAGTCCACAGCAGACAAATCAATTTTTCCAGAACACTAAGTGGCAACACCGAGACCAGATCCGGGTCTAGTGACGGTTTCATGTTCTTAACAAGAGGCCACATGATGGGAATGACAGCTGCTAAGGAACACATCGATCCCCTAAACTGTACATGTTAACTACACACCTTCCGTCTGGTCAGTGCTGCATTAAATATCGGGGGTGCTAAGTTTCTTCCCTGAAAGAACCAACAATTAGTTGAGGAGACAAGATGAACTCAACAAAGTATTCTGCAGGTCAGACAACAGTCATCGAGAGGGAAAATTATTTCATGTAATGAATGAGCTCAAGGAGATGAATCCAGTCAATCTTAAAGGAAATCAACCCTGAATATTCACTGGAAGGCCTGATGCTGAAGCTGAAGCTCCAGTCCTTTGGCCACCTGATGCAAAGAGCTGACTCACTGGAAAAGACCCTGATGCTGGGAAAGACTGAAGGCAGGAGGAGAAGAGGGTGACAGAGGGTGAGATGGTTGGATGGCATCACCAACTCATCGAACGTGGATTTAAGCAAAGTCCAAGAGATAGTGGAGGACAGTGGAGCCTGGCATTCTGCAGTCAATGAGGTCACAAGGAGTCAGACTGACATGACTGAGCAACTGAACCACAAGAACAAGAATGGATGAGCTTTGCAGGCATCCTATACAGACAGGAATGCACAGCACAGGACAGACTGCTGAAGCGTGAGGAGAGCTTGAACTTGGACACGCGGCCTAGGGAGGAGGAGGCTTCCAGGCTAGGGGCTGCACTGGAGGAAACAGAGCAAAGCTAGAGGGGACCAGCTGCAGATGGAGTCCAGGCTGACCGACCACCCAGAGCAGAGAGGCCAATGGCAGCAGGTCAAAGATGAGCCGCTTCAGGACGGAATACCACCCAGGGCGATGCCCACCCCAGTGCTGGTCCCAGCGGACACTCCATCAACATCACTGAAGGAAGAATGAACGGATGGTCCAGTGGACGGTGCTGATGCCAACACTGAGTTACAGGCAGAACCAGAGTACCCTGGAGCAGGAAATGACAGCCCACTCCAGTATTCTTGCCTGGAGAATCCCAGGGACAGGGGAGCCTGGTGGGCTGCAGTCCAAGGGGTCACAAAGAGTCAGACCTGACGGATGGACTGAGCACAGAAGCTGCACAGCACTCACTTGAATATCCAAATGATGCCTCCAAGTCTTTTCCTGCTGGGCCTATAAACTGCAACCAACATTTCTGCAGAAAATGACAGTTTTTTCTTGTCTTTTGTTTATACCACAGTGAAGTTATAATTAAAATGACTTATTGAATTACTGGTTGTGATTACAGATACCTGCCAAGTAAGTCTCCTGAGTGGATAGAGAAAGTCACAGCAAGATGTGCCTTTAGCTTCCTCCGCTCCAATTCCTGAAAGCATGCACATTCCCTCCCCACCCCCACCCCCAGCCCCAGATGCTGAGCCTGGAGAAAGGACGCGGAGAATTTCCTACTCCTCAGAGGAGATGTCAGACATGCTCATCTGCCTTCTCCAGCCTTCCACTCCCCAAGAAAGGGGCGAAAGACTGACTTTCTTGTCGAAAGATTCTTGATTCTTCCACCCACTAGGGGTGCTGAAATAGTCCCTGCAATCATAAAACTATTTCCCTTTACAATGACTGGTTTCATTTATTTGCTTTGGAAAAATTAGGGTTCTTTCTCCATGTACAGAGAAAAGAAATACTCTGATATATCTGCCTTGAGAAAAAACACCTGATGCTGGGCAAACTGATAAGTCATAAAGTACTTGTGGTCATCGTTGGAAGGAGCTGGCACAGTCAGTCACAGTAAAAGCAAGAAGGTAGATCATAGTCTGAAAAATCATAGGTATTACATATTTAATAAAAGCTTATTTTATTTTATTACTAAAAAATAGACCCCAAAAAATCAGTTTTATTGCAAATCTGACTATTTTAAATGTATAGGAATGAAATTTTTCCAGTTGAAATACTGACCACCCTTAATCATAAATTTTAGCCAAGACAAATCTGGCTGGAGCTAGCTGGTATTTGACAAACTAAAAAAATATGCCAACCTTTCCTAACTATGACAGGCAAATTTTGAGAAAAGTTGGCTGCTCTGGGACATAATAAATGAGAGAGGATTTAATTCTGAGATGAGTTTGTCATGCATTTAGTAATAAGAACCAGTCCTGGACAATGAAGTTAACTCATAAGACTTAGAACTTAAAAGTTTGGTCTCATTAGTTCCAGGGTCTCTGATGCCAGGGGGCAATTTAATTTTGTTCAGCATGCCCATACTATCGTCAAAAACTTTCACCATAAGCAAAAAGAAAGTATTTCTCATATTATTAAATAAGATTTTAAAATTCAAGTCATGGTATCATATGTGCTACTGGTTTCATGTCTTGATATTTCTTAACAAATATGAAGTTAAACCTATTTAATGGCTTGTTATGTAAAAAAAAGCAGTTAAGCGAGATGGTAAAGTTTCAATTCAGAATTTACTTTTACAGTATAATAAAAATACTTTGCAGATTACTTTAACTTCATGATCAATGACGCGAAAGCTCGGGTTGACCACAGACTGAAATTAAGTTAGAGAGGTTTGTGAATAATGTCAATTACGGGAACACAACTAGGGAGCTGAAGCTCCAGTCCTTTGGCCACCTGATGCCAATAACCGACTCATTGGAAAAGACTCTGATGCTGGGAAAGACTGAGGGCAGGAGGAAAAGGGGACGACAGAGGACGAGATGGTTGAATGGCATCACCGACTCAATGAACATGAGTTTGAGCAAACTCTGGGAGTTATGAAGGACAGAGAAGCCAAGAGCTGGACACAACTAAGCGACTGAACTGCAACAACAAAGGGGAAAATAAAGTCAAGACAAAGATTACTTTTTTAAAAAGATGTATTTCCAGTCACTTCACGCAAAAGCAATTACATATTGGGAAAAAAGTCACTATCTATACAGATGATGTTAAGATCATTTTGTGATCCAAATGTTCCAGGAGACCATGGATGTGCATTAAGTAAGTTGCCAGACATTTCCTACTACAAGAACTGGTGGAAGTCTAATGGAAATCAAAATCAGGCAGATTCATAGGAAAGAAGGAATCTGTCCAAGATTACAGGCAGCAAAAATAGATCTGCTGAGCTCCTGAATTACATCAGAGCCTAGCAATTCTAGTAAAGGTGGAAACCTGGGCCTACCCCAAGCAGCTATTTCTGTCTCCCGAGGTAGATCTCTGGGAAGCCACACTCTGGTCATTCTGAGAAATGAACTCACCCCACTCACTGTGCGCATGGGCCTATGTTACTGCTGCACTGCCTTCCAAAGCTCCTGACCTTGAACGGCAGGGATAGAGAATATGGTTTTGCAAAGTGAAACTGCTATTTACGTTATTACTAAAAGCAAAATAGAAACGAGCTGTCCAGACCTCAGAATCAATCCAGTCCTTCTGAAGGTCAAGTTTCAGAGGACAGGATCCATTCCTCCCTGGTGTTTCCCAATTCCCATCCAGCCCAGCAGCCCCAGCTCCCGCTTGAAGGTCACCTTTCCACCAGACCCCATTATCCTTCCTGACTCTGGAACATTTCTGCACAGCTCATCACCTAGAGGGGTTTACAAAGAGCAGACAGGACCGAGCATGGTTTAGGCAGAGCAGAGAACAGGATCCATTCCATTGTCTCTGGACCTCTCCCCCTGGGCTACTGCCACGCCAATGGAAGTGCTTGCTTTCTGCTTAAAGTGATTTTGCTGAATGCCTAGACTGTGAGAATGATCGATTTACCAAGAAAAATAAAGATGCCTGGGCAAACTTTTCAAAAAGATGCCATTCCAACATTTGTCCCCCATGAAACAGAATGTAAAGCAACTGGATGCACTAAGTGCTTGCTACGTCATTTCGGCCGTGTCCAACTCTTTGCAACCCTGTGGGCGGCACCCTGCCAGGCTCCTCTGTCCATGGCATTTCCCAGGCAAGCATATGGGAGTGGGCTGCCTTTCCTCCTAGCGACTGAACACAGGTCTCTTGCGTCTCCTACACTGGCAGGGTTCCTTACCACTAGTGCCACCTGGGAAACCCTAAAGGAACTGAGTAGAGAAATACAAAGATCAAAGGCAGATTAGAGAAGGGAGCTTCCAGCTGACTGCGCTGAATCTCTCAGGGCGCGGCGATGCGTTCCAGCCAGATCAAGGTTTAAGAAGTTAGAGATCCATATCATAGCAAAGTGGTGTGTGTTAGGGAGGCACGAACTTCACGTTTGTCTTTAAATATATTAATGGTGCTATAAATAGGCCATCACCTGCTCCTCCTCTTCCATTTAGAAGAGAACCAGCCAGAACGCTTTGAATTACAGATTCGCCAGAATCACAAGCAGCAATGTCCTGGCAGAACAGATTTGCAGAGGAAGAGGGACGTGTTTTCTCCCCTGCAGGAATGGTAATGAACAGGAGATGCCTTCAGAGACTCTGCTTGCCCAGGAGGCAGAGCAGAAGTCTCTCCTCAAGTCCTCCTTGGCCCTAAAAAGTGGTGAGAAGAGAAAAAAAAAAGATGCCATTCCAGGAAGCAGAGCAGGCTGGCAAGAAGATTGTGAAGACTGCCCTGAACTCACACCCAGAAAGCAGAATGAAGGTGCGCTCTGTTCTGTGTTGCATAATATAAGACCCAGTGATGATCGGTGGCATCCGTGATCTTCTGCTTTCTAATTTTTTTTCCCTTATCTTGTTGAATTCCATGAAAAGGCAACACCTTTGACAATTGTGAGGAGAAGGCAAACTTCATCTTTTAAAGAACCCATGACGATAACAAGTTTTCCCATGCATAATATCTGAGCACCATCTGGCTCAGGATATGAGGAATAAATTGCCAAAAAACCAAGGACAGCGATTTTGCACGCAGTGGTGAAATAAAGGCACACACCCACGCCTTTGCTCCGCAGACAGAAATATAGGTGCATGTTTATATTCTGTGCTAAAAAGACAGCATTCCTCCCAGACGTCCCCAGATCAACCACTGACCAAAAATATCTCGCTGATTAATCAATGGTTGGCACCCGAGCTGCACAGACACATCACAGGCGGTGCAAAAGTTTGAACCACACCAACACAAAGATCAGTAACAGGAAGTTTACCGCCATCTACAGATTTCCTCTCACTGCTTAGGGGAGTGAGCCAAAGGCTCCTGCTTGAAAAATACAAATTGGCAAAATTGACATCCGCTGTAGAGTTGCACTGCGGTCCCAGCGATGAAACCCAGTTGAGTAATCTGTACCAAACAGCAGGCACGATAAACGACCCCACTAGAAATAGGAAGGTGACAGTCCACCAATGCTTGTGACTTAGACACTCCAAGGATGCAGGCTCACAACAGGTCAACACCCCCACCTCTCTGCCTATGGGACTAAACCTGCCAGATTTAAAGGCAAAGATGGATAATAAATACTTGTCTTTCTTCATCTTTTTTTTTTTTTTTACCCTCGTCGTTCACCACTTTCCCGAGGCAGGATTTCTACAGACTTAAATGACGTCCGCTCCAAACTAAAATGCCAGCTCGGGAGCCGGGCAGCGGCCTCGCCAAGAGAGGCGCGGTGCTGATTCGGATGGAGACCCGCTGGAGCGGATGCCGCGCGGAAAGCGCAGCGAGTTTGCCGGCGGGCGCGCAGAGATGGAGAACGCACGCCGCGGCGGTCCACCTGGTGCACACACCCCGGCAACTTTTATTTTTGGGCAGAACCTCCCAAGGAAAACTTTTCTCCTGCCCGCAGGGCTCGCTCGAGCCGGGCCGGCCGCGGGCGGGCCGAGGAGAGGCCGGGAGCCGCCCGGGCCGTGGGGCAGCCCTCGGGGCTGGAGGCGCCCGGGCCGGGTCCGTCCCTCGCCTCCCGGGGCCCGGGGGCGCGCGGGGAGGACACTCACCAGGCGGAGCGCGAAGAAGACGGCGAGCAGGGCGAGGCAGGCGCCCATGACGATGAGCAGCAGGAAGACGATGAGCGGGTGCTGCTGGCTCATGCGGTAGTAGGACTCGTAGAGCCAGTCCCGGGACCGCTGCAGCCCGTCTCCGCCGCCCGCCGCCGCCTCGGCGCGGTCCCGCAGGTAGCGGCGCCGCCGCATCGCCTCCTGCCACATCGGGGCGGCTCGCGGGGCGCCCGCCGAGCGCGCCCGGCCGGGGCTGCGCCGCCCGCCCGCGTGCCACCCCCGCGCCTCCTCGGCCGGCCCGGGCTGCCCGTGCTCTGAGCTGCGCGCAGGGGCCTCCAGCGCGGGCGGAGCTCGGCGCCCCGGGTCTGGGCGGCGGCCTCGGGGGCAGCTCCCGGCGGCGCCGCTGCCGCCAGCGCGCGGGAGGGGGCGGGCGCGACAGGGGCGTTCGGCCCGCCTCTGCCCCCACCCCGCGCGGCGCAGCCCGGGCCTCCACCCGCCGCCGCAGCCGCCGCCGCCCCCCGACGGCCGGGCAGCGCGCGCTGGGGGCGGCACGAGGCCGAGGGCCGGGTGCTGGGGAGGAGGAACCAGCCTCGCCCCGATACCCGGGCGCCCGCCCCTTGGACACGCCCACACTCGGCCCCGGCGCGGGCCGCCTCCCTCCGCGGTCCCCGCCTGGGCTGGAGGGTTGGGGGCTGCTCCCACCGTCCCCTACGCGGTCCGCGAGTGGCCTGGGGCGGGGGGTCCCCCTGTCCGTACCCCCCCCACCTCCCACCTCGCTAGGACGATGCAGGGGCTCCAAACTGCTCCCCACTAGCTCGAAGAGCCGTGAGAAGGGGCACTCCCACCCTCTGGCGGCCCCAGCTCTGAGTGGTCTGCGGGGGGCTGGGTGTGCCCCCCTTCCTGCCCACTTTGGCGGAGCCGGGAGGAGACCTCGCCTTCTTCTGTACCTCCGGCTCAGAGGACCGCCGGGACTGCCTCTCCGGATGCGCGAAGGAGGAGTTGCCTCCTCTCCGCATCCCGTACAGGGTAGGGGGTTTCCACCCTGGGTAGGGGATTCCTATTCTCGTTTTCTTCGACTCTGCGCAGAGGGTTTGGGGGCTCTCACGGTCCTCCCGACTATCTAGAGGGCCCTGGGCTTCCTTGCAGGGAGCGGGAAGGCGCTGGGGCGCGAGGGGACCCCCGGAGCAGAGAACAGCCCCCCAAGTGAGCAATGCAGGAGGGAGGCTGCACCCCGCCACGTTCTCGCCCTGCAGTTTCAGCTTAAGCCACACTTTGGAGGGACCCCATGGGGCGAGGTTTGTCCGGCTCAGAGTTTAGGGGGAGCCCTCTGACGGGTCCAGGGGTCTCCGCTGAGTCGCTGCTGCGCCGCAAGGGCGCAGCGGGGAAGAGGGCGCTAGTGCGAGGGATGGGGGGGAGGGTCGCGCCCTGGGACCCCCTCCCTCCACACCACCTCGAGGGACTGGGCGCGGGGGGCGGGGGGAGCGGTGCTGGAGACCCGGCTGGAGCCGCGTGGGGGCGGGCGGCTGCCGGGGAGGGGCCCGTTCCGACGCGCCCAAGGTCCAGACTTCTGGCCCTCTCCCCGGGCGGTGGGGGGCGCTCGCTGGCGCTCTCCGAGGGAGCCCACCCCTCTCTGGAGGGTTCCTCCCGTTTAAGCGAAGCCCACGTCTCCGCACAGTGGCCTTCGACTCCCCCCTCTTATGCTGGGGCAAACAGCCCAGGGCGTGATCCTGCGCCCTTGTCCGTCCCAGGACACAGGACCGGTGCAGGGGGCTTCTGAGCCCTGGCACGGCCCAGCACTTGACAAACCTTCCCCAAGCGTCCCGCTGCCCGCTCGGGCACTCATGTCCCCCTGCCCGGCAGGGGCATGTGAGCCGGGCAGCTGCGTGCCCAGTGAGCATGGAACCCAAGCCACGGAGGGAGGAGGACCCGGAGCCTTCTAAGGGCTGTATTTTTAGCCGCAGTTGATGCCTGCTCTGCTCAGGGGGTGTAGAGCAGAGAAGGACACAGCCGAGCCACCTGGGGGGGGGCGGGTCACGATGGGGCAGGCAGAGGGGGCGTGTCCCGGACCCCGGAACCTGGACCGAGGCCCTGACCTCCAGATTCCACTTGGTCCTGGGCCTGCCCTCCCGCTCTGGACTGCAGGGGAGGAGAAAGGGGAGGAGGCGACACATGGGAGAAGGGGGTCCCACGGCCCCTGCCCAGGCAAGGGATGGAACTGTCTTCTTTGTCCAGCTCCTGGTTTGCTCCCCTCACGCCGCCTTACCTGCCCGCACCTGGCTATAGACCTTTAACCAGGTGAATTCCAATCCTAGCGTTTCCCTCGGGTCCGCTCACCCACTGGGCTCAGCTCTTGGGTTTGGACCGAGGGGTTTTAGGGTTTTGGTGGTTCTGAGAGCAAGCTGTAAGACAGCTCCGATGAATCAGATTGTGTATAAACAGCTAGAGCCCGGAGCCTCCTAAGGAAGCCCAGGTGAGTGGGAAGTTGCCTGTTCCGGCCTGAGGATTCTGCTTCCTCTGGCTCTGCCCCAGGTCTGTCTAGGTGGCACTTGCAGTAACTTCTCTTCTCTGATTCATGAGGCATCCTCACCCTTTGCTTTGATAAACGGCTTCCTTTACCCACTCAAGGAGGAAGGAAAAGTAAATAATCTAACTTAGGTTTAAGGTTAAAAGTACTGAGAGAGGTGAGAGGGAAAAGTACCTGTTTAGTTATTTTCTCCTTCTCTCTAGGGGGCAATGGGGTGTTTTTAACAACCACTATCTATCTATTCGCCACATGGTAAAATAGGGTTGCTGTAAGAGTTCTAGGAGATTTGTTAAATATAATTTAAAGAGACTCTGCTTGGAGGAAGCATTGTCTTTGACCCTTATGACACTTTTTATCACTCACTCTTTCCTTAATTCTTGCAATAAATATTTATTTTGTGCCTGTCATATGTCAGTTGCCAGATAGTCCTTGGTAGCTCAGTGGTAAAGAATCCGCCTGCCAGCACAGGAGACCGAAGAAGGCAATGGTACCCCACTCCAGTACTCTTGCCTGGAAAATCCCATGGATGGAGGAGCCTGGTAGGCTGTAGTCCATGGGGTCGCTAAGAGTCGGACAGGACTGAGCGACTTCTCTTTCACTTTTCACTTTCATGCATTGGAGAAGGAAATGGCAGCCCACTCCAGTGTTCTTGCCTGGAGAATCCCAGGGCCGGGGAAGCCTGGTGGGCTGCTGTCTCTGGGGTCTCACAGAGTCGGACACGACTGAAGCGACTTAGCAGCAGCAGCAGCAGCACAGGAGACACTGGTTCCATCCCTGTGTCAGGAAGATCTCCTGGAGAAGGAAATGACAGCCCACTCCAGTATTCTTGCCTGGAGAATCCCATGGACAGAAGAGCCTTGTGGGCCACAGTCCATGGGGTCGCAAAAGAGTTGGACATGACTTAGCAACTAAGCAGCAACAAGTATGTCAAATGTTCAAGGGGAGGAATGAACCAGGCCTAGGTCTCTTCTAGGAAATGCCAATGTACTTTGAAAAGTAGGGCTACAAAGAACAGAAAATGAGGAAAAGATCAACATTCATTCCCAACTCCCCCATACAATTTAAATTTCAACATAGTAGATAAGTGATAAAAGGAATATACTATAATAATCAAAATATGTCAGGCTTCCCAAGGTTACACTGGGTTTCAGTTTGTGGGCTTTTTTTTTTTTTTTAATTTATTTTTAATTGGAGGATAATAGCTTTACAATGTTAGGTTGGTTTCTGCCATACGTCAACATGAATCAGCCCTAGGGGCTTATTTTTATGAGGACCTATTTACACAAAATAAAATGTGAACCAATATAATGATTATAGTTATTCTGTCAGCATTTTAGAATCAATTGCACCAAGTATACCTTTTTAAAAGTTCACAACAGTTTCTATTTTGAAGGGAGGGAGAAAAGAAAGGAAAACCATGAAATGGTACTCCACAAGAGGCATGAAGTGGAGTGAGAAATGCCCTTTAGTACAACGCCCGGAGCATGAAATCTGTGATTCCATGACTCATGTGATTCAAGGGACCCCAAGGAGTCTGCGAGTCCATTTCCATAGTTTCAAGTGGCAGGGAGGCTATGCCAAGGGTAACGCACAGAGAACAAAGGGTTTTCCCATGAATTCACACTGTATCAATGCATTTGTGACAAAATGCACAGAGAAACTGACTGTGGAAGCTCTAACTGGGCCTGAAGGAGTGTGGGGGGAGGGGGGTTGAAGGGTGGTGGGGAGGGCAGGGAAGGCACTGGAAAGGAGGATTCATTTTTCTCCTGCAGCGCTAGAGGGCAGCCTTCCATCCTTAGAACCCAGAAGGCAGGATCCTGGGCCTATGGGAGTGTGGTTTGTCCTGAGGTCGCCCCATACTTGGTTTAAAGTCCCGCTGTCATCATCTTGAAATTCTTGATCATTTGTGAATGAGGGGTCACCCACTTTTATTTTGCCCTGGGCCCTGCAAATGCGAGGGCCGGTCCTACTCACAGGAGGCACTGAGCTGTCCTGGCATTTCTGCCTGCGTGCAGAGCCTGTAGGCTGCAAGCTGCGGTTCAAGAAGGCAGACCCTTTGACCTCCAGCAGACAGACCATAGGCGCTTCTGCCTGCTAAGCTGATCATGTTTCACACAGATGATAACACACCTGAGCGATTACACATCCGTTAAATAATTATGCCGCAGAACCGGATTTTTGAATCAATGGGCCTTGCTTTAAAAATAACTCATCTTCTAGTTCCTATTCCGAATCCAGTTAGATTAGCTTCGTCAGTAAGGACGCCGTTGTGCTCTGCCCAATGTCACAGCGCTCTGATTGATTAAAGGCAGGCAGGCAAACTGTGCCAAGGACAGACACAGACGTGTGCCAACCCGGAGCGTATTGTAGAGCTGAGCGCAGAGTACTTCCCTATGTATTCGTTTTTCTCTCTGGCAAATACATCACTACAATTTATATAATAAAGTATGAACAGTATGTCAACAGATTCATTATCACCATGAAATACGTTTTGTGTACCCAGATAACATTTACATTTTGATTGAACTGGAGTCTGTGGCTACAGAAACCACACCACCAAAGCCAGTTTCGGCTCCGGGAAGCCTCATTAACTCTTTCAGCTCACCAAGGAGCTCCCCTGCAATTCACTTTCTAGAGCATCAGAGTTGCTGAATGGATCATTAATATATTCATCTTCTTTCCTCTTCGGTGTGGAATGCTCCCGACTTGTCTTTGAGAAATCTTGCTTCCTTGGTTTATTTGATAAATTATTTCTCAAGTGACAAAACTAGGATCAATATTTCATAAACTTATCTTTAAAATCTGGTTTCAGGTGACTGATTGGGACTTATGGTCCTGGATATATGAGAAGATTATTT
Organism: Neotragus moschatus; assembly: GCA_006410615.1. Lineage (NCBI taxonomy): Eukaryota > Metazoa > Chordata > Mammalia > Artiodactyla > Bovidae > Neotragus > Neotragus moschatus. The sequence goes on from SJYA01024413.1 coordinate 12,475, forward strand.
TGAGACAGACCTCTCACAAAAGCCCACTGCCGTTCCAAAGTTTGTTCCTAGGACTTGTTTCAAGAACCACTGAGACACTGGAATTCCTTCTGTGAGACGCTGGGAGTGAGAACCAGTTAATGACTAATCAGAGCCAGGACCTGCGTGGCTACAACCTTGTGAAAGGAATCGATTTCTCGGCTCCTGCCCCGAGAATGAGATCTAAAAAGTCATGACTCATAGAGCAATCTGTGTTCTCCGGATGTGTTGCCTAGGGAGGTATCAGGAGAGGGGCTTTATGTACCAAGCTTGAATGATTCAGATACCTTGACTTTTACTTTTATATCCTTTTAGGTGTCCCTTAAAAGAGTCAATGAGAGAATAATTCAATTACACTCTGCTGCTGCTGTTGCTGCTAAGTCGCTTCAGTTGTGTCCGACTCTGTGCGACCCCATAGACGGCAACCCACCAGGCTCCCCCATCCCTGGGATTCTCCAAGCAAGAACACTGGAGTGGGTTGCCATTTCCTTCTGCAATACATGAAAGTGAAAAGTGAAAGTGTCGCTAACACTGTTAAATAATGTACTTTGAGGGACAAGAAGTGGTCTCTAGGAAAAACAACGCTGTGACATCGTTGATGGCTATTTCTGCCCAATTCTGAATGCATTCGATTTGAATAACTTAATTCAAGATGTTAAGCCACTCTATCATGTTTGATTCATGGTATTATGTTTGCATTTGAAAATAAACTCGCTGCTTGTATTCACACAACTGTAATGGTTGTTAACATTCTTGAAATAAGTTAAAATGCTGAATTTTTGCTTCTCTCTGACACCAACTGTATGGGGATCTTTGAAGATGTCATAAATATTTCTGAGCTTCAGTTTATCTGTAACATGATAAGAATGAGTCAGTCAGTCTAAGCATTTTCCTAAAGTGCTTATACTACCCTGGGCCGAGTAAACGGATGAATTTTAATCAGCTTTTTTATATGGTAGCGGATGGGAATGGCACACATGCAGAAAAAGACCGTTGGTTTGTACATACACATTTGATAGCAAGTGCTGTTTCCTTTGATACGGTTCATGAGGTTTTCAGGGCAAGTACACTGGGGTGGTCTGCCATTCCCTCCCCCAGTCGACCACGTTTTGTCAGAACTCTCTGCTATGACCTGCCCACCTTGGGCGGCCCTGCGTGGCACGGCTCATAGCTGCGTCAGCCTCATTGGATGCGGCGTCTTTGGTAGAGTCCCTGGTGCTGGGATGGCTGGAGTGCATCACCGATGCAATGAACATGAACTTGGGCAAACTCCGGGAGATGGTGAGGGGCAGGGAGGCTGGGCGTGCTGCAGTTCACGGGGTCGCAAAGAGTCAGACAGGACTGGGCGACTGAACAACAACAACACTGTCTCCTTAGGTGTAAAGGCAAGTGTAAGAATGCTTCAGCGTGTGTCATGGCAGTGAGTAGACGCACAAATCTTTTTTTTTTTTTTTTTTTTTTTAATATGGCCATTCTTCCCTCTCTAGTATGTGTTAGTTGCTCAGTCATGTCCAGCTGTCCGACCCCATGGACTGTAGCCCACCAGGCTCCTCTGTGCATGGAATTTTTTGGGCAAGAATACTGCAGTGGATTGCCATTCCCTTCTCCAGGGATCTTCCTGACTCAGAGATCAAATCCAGGTCTCCTGCCTTGCAGGAAGATTCTTTACCGTCTGAGCCACCAAGGGGAAAATACCCTCACTAGAAGGTTAATTAATTAAAGGATGAAGATTTTGTTTCTTTTGTTCAAACACTGTTATATCTCTATTACCTTAAATTTGCAAAATACATAGTAAATGCTTAATAAATATTTACTTGGTGAATGAATGGATGGAAGAATGAAGATATGAAGTGATTTTATTCTGTTAAAAAAAAAAAAGTACAATCAGCAAATAATGCTACTAGAGTCTTTAATTAGAACTTGATTTGATAGAAATTCTACCTGGGTCTTGAAAAGGTTATACATGTATAAATGTCTGCTATTGACATTACATTGATTTTTTTTTTAACTCAGAATGTTTTCAGGTCCTAAAATGGCAAGATTTTCCTACAAGATTGAACTAGTTCCATTCACCCCAGAGAGCAAAAGCTNCTACCTGGGTCTTGAAAAGGTTATACATGTATAAATGTCTGCTATTGACATTACATTGATTTTTTTTTTAACTCAGAATGTTTTCAGGTCCTAAAATGGCAAGATTTTCCTACAAGATTGAACTAGTTCCATTCACCCCAGAGAGCAAAAGCTCATCTCGTATATGAGCTGAGAAACTGAAAAATAACCATCAAATAAACATGTCCAGGAAAACAAAAAATTTGCAGAACTAACCCCTACTGGGGTTAGTTTTTCTCAAGAGAAAGCTGAATCCGATGCTGTAGCTCCCAGTCACACACCAGAGGCCAAACAGTTCCAGGCAAGGAAGACGCTCAGGGTTTATGTCCATTAAAACCTCATCTTTTCTGTGCTTGCCCAGGGCTGAGAACGCAACGGAAGCAGAGGTAGGATGGAGTGAAGTGGGTCACCTGCGTGAGTGGCCGCTCTAATGACCAGCAGAAACACCCCGATTGAGGGAAGGAAGATGAAGACACCGACTGGGAATAGCCTTGTTGGATTTTGCTGCGGCTAGCATTTTTGACAAAAGTGATATACTTCTGTAAATCCGATTCTAACTAGTATGAGCCTCATGAACAGAGCTCCTTATTACAAATTCAGGACGTTTTACTCTTCAGTGGAAGGTTTCAAAAAGAACCCCAGGTGAACTGTTCAAGCAGGCGTTGAGTGTTGCAGTGTGTGATAGACACAGATCTTCATACCTAATTTAAGCACGTTCCTTTCAAATAGTATCCCAGTCACAAGTGGCAGGTCCCACACTGGACTCAGAAACATGCCTGCCAACCTTCCCAGCCCTTCAGTGCCTGCATGCTTGCATGCTCAGCCCCTCAGTCGTGTCCAGCCTCTTTGTAACCCCCTGGCCTGCCCCCCAGGACCATCTGCAATGAGCCAGATGAGGACAAACCCTCTGCTCCTGTGCTATCGCCTCTCCACATCCCATAGCCATCGGTTCTCCACCTTTATCGCGGTCTCTTCTCATGCCTCCTTATCCTCCTTTGTCCCACTCTCTTGTCTCAGTCAAGTCTTCAGGGTTGCTCCCCTGCCTTGCTGCCAGCTCAGATCCATCCTCTCAGTGTTCCACCTGCAACAGAAATCTGGAATGTCCTGCCCCATTACCTATGCAAGAAAACTACCTTCTCCTGTGAAATACCAGGTCTCTTAGAACAACTCTGCTGGCTCTTGATACCTTCATACGCCCTAACTTAGGCTCTAGATAAAGTGAGCTGCAGGAAACCTGGAGGTTGCCACCCCCCAACCTCACATCTGAACCTACTC